>VMDO01013697.1:0-57269 GCA_007922755.1 Pedetes capensis | reverse complement strand
TAGTCAAAGCCGCCATTCTATATGCAAGGCTGATTGCTGATTTCCCCATCCCTCACTGCATTTCTGTGACTCTGAGGTGATTTCCGGTGGGTGCCACTTTGTAGCATAGTTAGCTAGCAGCAGGTTTGTGTTCCACCTTCAAACAGACATCTGCAGCCCTCGGAGGGGCGTGAGATGACATTTACATATGTGCAAAAGGAACCGATTGGTCATCTCCTAACTCTTTTCCCCCTCCATTAGTAAATACTCAATAACAACTGGGAATTTTATAGATTAACCCACAGAGACAAGGATCTGAGCAAAGTCTGTCCTCCACGTGAGAACTTCGCAAAGTCACAGGTGAAGACAGAGGAAAAGCCTTTGACAGGGAGAAACCAAAGCAAGACCTTTTCTCCACCCTGCATTCTGTCCTAGACAGACCAAACTTCTGGATTCTCTAAGACCGTCCTTTCTCACCCAGCTGTTTCCAGATGCCCCAAAAGGGAACATATTATTCATGTGTGTACGCACCACGTGCCCTTTGCTGGATCCTCCTGTTTTAATAAGCTCTCTTATCATCAGACCTCTTTCATTGTAACTTCTTTGCATCCTTCCAACAGCTGTGTAATAGGACGCAGTAAAAACTGAAGCACTTCATAAGAGCAAAGGACCTGAAGTTCTAGTTTACTAAGCAAAGTGACTGCAGTCGGGCATTTTAATCTTTTAACCCTTTTATGACATGTGGGCATGAAAACAATTAAAGCTGGGATTCCCCCCCGCCGCATATACTCTCATTTTTTCTTCCCCGTGGCCTTTTTCATCACATTTCAAAGAATATACATAATATCAATGGCAGAGCCCGGTGTCTCCACTCTTTTTCCTCCTTTCCTCTTAACAGCTATCACCCTTTTAAGGTTAGCCAACCATGGGGCTATTATGCACCGCCTTGCATAAGGCAGGTACCACCGCTGCACAACAGAAGAAAAAAGGAGAGAAAAGAGAGGAAAAGAGTTGGAGGGGAAGATATTTAAAGCTCTCATAAAATTAAATCTCAGATTTAAATTCTCCCTCCTATTTTATTGTCTTTTCTTTTCTTTTTCCTGTGGTAAATGGTAATTAGAGTCAATAATCTTTTGCTGAGAGAGCACCTTGTCTTCACAGTGTTTATATCATCATCATCAAAGATCTGCCTGAAGGCCCTGGCGTGTTAATAATTTAAGGTGTGCACAGCCTAGTTATAGCAGGAAGCCTAGTTATTGAGTTTGTAAACCAGCGGATGATTTATGGGAACACCTTGCATGAGTCATGCTCATTAAATAAAATACTTCGGTTTAATAAGGAACATGGGGTAAACAGGCCTTCCCGTTAGAGGGTGAGTGTGCAATTGGAGGCTGTTGAGTTTTGTCACCAGGTTCACCAACACTATTTTGTCTTAATTGTATTGGCAGCCCAGGGAGGGGCAGCAGGGCCCGTGTCTCTGCGTGTGCACACGCATGCGCAGTGGGCTGGCCCTCTCCCTCCCTGAGTGGACCTAGGGCAGCCGGTCCCAAGCTCTCGCTCCCCAGAGAAGCTGATGGCAGAAGCCAAGCCCTCTGATGGAGAGAACGCTAAATCTCTCTCTAAAAAGGCTACTAATTAAGAAACCAGAAATGTTCATGGAAATAAAATTACAAGGAAAAAATCAATATACGGTTGTTAAAAGTAGCCCTCATTTAAGGCGCATAACCATATTTTACTGTTAAATGCTATGGCTTACTCATTAAAAATTCCTCAGCAGACTGAGACAGCAAAAGCCAAATACAGCATTCTGGTCTGCTTTAAAAAAAAAACGTACATAGGGCATAACTTTTTTTTATTCAGTATCTTGCATCTGGGGCTTTGAAAGAAATACTTGAGCGGTTTTGCTGGATGTCTGTATAGCACACAGTCTCCTAACAGAGAATCTGGCGGCCACTTGGATTTCTTTCACTCTGAGTTAATTGATAGGAGCATAAAGTTGGCACTGGAAAAGATGAGCAGCTACGCTTGCTTTGTTTCACAGATTTCTATATAAAGTGAGCTTTGATATGCGGTTGGATCGATTGCTGTGTGATTTCTTGGATACTTTAGAAATACTTTCAAAAAGAGGGGGGAAAAGAGGAGAAAGCAAACTGTACTTCTAATTGCATCACATGTTTGAAAATTTCCTGCACCTCACGTCTGGCGTGTTGGTCTTTGGGACATTTCTAAGCAAGATCCAGTATGTGTTAGTCACTGGGAGAAAATCGGTCATGTTCATTTAATATGCTATATATAGTCGGTGGTTTTTATCAGCTTTCTGTGGAACATAAACACGTCTTGAGAGAAAGCCACCTCTGCTCACGACTGAGTGTGTGTGTTTTGTGGTCTCTGTTTTGCCACAGAGAAAATGGCTAATCTGAGTTTCAAATTACAGTGCCTCTTCCCAGGATCCTACCTGGGCTTAGTGCACAGAAGCAGCTCACTTTGCACCCATTGTCCGCACTGCTTACCCATGTGGTTTTCGGTTTGCAGAAAGACCTCATTTGCTACATTGAATTCCTCAAGACGGAGAGTATAGTAGTCTTCCCTTGTTGTAAGTAGAGTTTTACACTTTGCTTGATACAACATAATACTTTATTACTTCTATAATGGAAAAGGGATTATGGAATAATGCAAAGATCATACACAATGAACACTGCTGTGGGGCACTTTCTGTGCAGTAACCTCAAAACCAGAAAGGAATGTCATGGATTTTTAGTTACAGTAGGTATCATAAATGACCCAGTTTCCCAAATAGTCAATTTTACCCAGCCACAAAATACTAAGTGCTCCCTTACTCATCTCTCTCCTAAGATCTGTTTTATTCTTTCTTCTCTGTGCACAGGAATCTTATATAGATAAGTAATCTCAAGTCCAAGTATTTTATTTAACACATTTTAAGCTGCAAGTGGCTTTCTGAGCATTTTAATAAGTAACATTTACAAGACAAACTGGGCTGTAAGTTTCAAGTTGGCCAAGAACAAGTATTCGTAATATTTTGTATGTGATATTTAGCAGTGTTGTATAATTAAGTTTTACCAAGTAATGATTGGCTGGGATTTGGCTTAGTTGGTAGAGCACTGCACTGCAGTCTCCGAGGTCCCGAGTTCAATTCCCAGCACCACAAAAATGGGAGAAGAGCCTAGCAATCCCCTCCCAAGGCAATGCCTAAACAGCCATTGAAAACCCTAGGAGTGTCGCTATGACTAAGATACCAACTCGATGGCACCTAACAACAACAACAACAAGTAATGATTGCATTCACAAGACCCGTGCTATCATCTCTTGGCTCCTCTGTCCAATAAGGTTTTCTTTTCCTATAGTGGTGAGATCTGCTTTACCCATGATTTTTACAAATTCAACTTTGATTTCAGAAGTATGTTTACAAATAAACTAAACGGATGTGAGTCTTATAAAAAAATAAATAAAAAGCCTGTGTGTGGATGTGTGTGTGCATGCTCTGAACAACTTCCTCTAAAATGTGAAGATTGAGACCAAGGAGAAGATAAATGTCAGGGAGAAGCTAATAAATATGTCGGGGGTTCGTATAACTGTTGGTTACTTTGGTTCTTCTAAGAGTGGAAATAGAGCTATCCTTTTGTGTGTTCCGACGATGCGTTTTCCTTCCTTTTAAGCCACAAAACCCTGCCAAGATTGCTCCATGCCTGCTCACTGCCCTCAGCCTCCTTGGCGGAGCGGATCCCTCCAAGGGAAGAGCTTGTTCCCCAGGGTGCAGGCGACAGCTCACAACGGGGGAATTTCCTAAACCCTACTCCAGGCAGAGCCCCTGGGACAGAGCCACCTCTCAGGCCCACAGTCTTCTTAGTGCAATCCGGGATCAGTCTCTGTCACCATTAATTTCTCTATAAGGTAAATAATGTTTTGCTTCTTGGAAATATCTCCTAATTTTCTGTTCTTGCAATTCCATGGGTAAGCATCCCAAAATAGGGACAAATCGTGAGCATTTTAGAAAACATTTCTTTCTCCTGCCAGCTGCATGTTCCACAGAAGGCACTGGAAACATGCTCTGCTGCCTTAGATGTCAAGGGGAGCTCTGCTTTCTTGAAAGATATTTGCAAAATTCAGTGATTTCCCCTCTTTGCCACACAGAGAAATAAGATGGGAGCAGCAGAGCTCACGTTAACACAGGGGATTACCTGGCTTGACTCTCCCACCAAACCAAGGGGATATTCTGTAAGAAAGTCAGGGGAGCTGCTGGGGTGGGCGTGGAACCTGATCACCACACCTATCTGACAGCATCTCAGCTACTCCCTTCAAGGACAACAGGGGAGTAAGGTTTGTTAAATGCCTCTGTTCAGATACAATTGTTGTTGTTGTTGTTGTTGTTGTTGTTGTTGTTGTGAGGTGCAGTCCAGTTGCATCCAACTCATAGTGACCCTCATAGGGTTTTCAAATGGCTGATTATTTCGGAATTGCCTTGGGAGTGGATTGCCACGTCCTTCTCCCATTTTTGCGGTGCTGGGAATCAAACTGGGACCTCACACCACAGAGAGGCGCTCTACCAAGTGAGCTAAGACCCAGCAATAGGGTATGTTACAGTGCCAAAATCTAAGCACATGGAAGACAGATTGTTTTTCCACACATAAACACTAATATTCACTAGTTAGCAAATACAAACCCTGTCACTAGAGTTGCCTGGTTCGCAGAGGGACTTGTTTTATGAAGGGTGCCATTTGATGTTTTCCAACCTCAGCCATTTTGCAAGCGGACACACCGGGGACACTGTTGCCAGAAAGAATCCACAGTTTACAGGGCTAAATACCAAGAACCACCACGGCGGGGATCTTTTCTGCCATTCCTGAAACTCAAACTGAGATTTTTTTCTTTTCTCCCTAGAAATAAAGGCAAAGATAATCTAGTGGCAAAACAGTGGTGAGGAGATAAAAATCTTGAAAATATTACAAGAGGTCTCTCTCCCTCTCTTGACTCCATGCTCAGCCACCCTGAATGTATAGCCACTCTTCTGCCCCAGGGCCAGAGCGGATTTCTTTAGTGGAGATGCAATCAGCTCTAACCAATCAGTAAGAAGGGTTAATCAGCTGATCGATTGGTCCCCTAGCAGCCAGGACCTGGCTCCTCTCTGACTGGCTCTAGCCTGGCCTTGGGGCAGGAGGTTGGGAACTTTTAATTATCCTCTGCAGCCACTGCTCTGATTGAATGGTCAATGGGTTTACTACGGAGGCGGCCCTGCTTGAATAATAATAGAAAACAATGTGAGCCCTGGCGAGCGCAAACACAGGCCCCAAAAAGGCACTTGGAGATGCGGAATGCACTGTGAGGACACAAGTTAATTGCCTGGCAGAAGCCAAATTTCAAAGGTCTGGAAGAGTGGTGTCGGTGCTGAGGGAGCCCCGGGATAGCATTTTCTTTTGCTTCTCTGGGTCTCTGAGGATCCCGGATACACATTGTTGCCCCAAGACAAAGGATACCTTGTTTACCCTGGCGGTTAAAAAATGATCACTGGAGGAAATTTGTATTTTGACATTTGCAGGCACTGTCAGGGTTTAATTATTTTTCATCGTGAACTTCCTCGAAAAAGAAATAATTGTCCACTAGTTCTACCCGGTAGGATATGCAGGCAGGGGAGGAGGGAGGTGGGGAAAAGAGAAGCAAAGTTAAAGCATGCCAAAAATATAATATTCACACCCAGGGGCTATTAAAAGCTTTGCTCAAATTTATGGGGTAGAGACCTTTCCACTTTACATTCCCCGACCAGAATAAATCAGTAATCCAATAGCTCCCTGAAATATTGTGACCGTCCCTTTCTCTGATAAAGCAGTGCCCCTGGGGTAGTTCCTTCTTCCCTTGAAGATTAAACCAACTAATGCCTGGAAATAAACATAGTATCTTTTCTTGGTGTTGTGACACACACCTGTAACCCCAGCTGTCAGGAGGCAGAAGCAGGAGGATCATGTGGCCTGGTATACAAAAAAAAAAAAAAAAAAAAAAAAAAAAAAATCTGTGTAAGTTTCCACAGAGTGTCTCAGTGGAAGCCAATGCCCCAAAAAGGCAAAATAACCAGCCATCAACCTATGTGGTGGCAGGGAGTTTAGCGAAAGATGGGGACAATTTCACAGAGCAGCTGAAAGGGATGTCTGGGTTCAACTTTCTTTTCAAAGAGCAAAAGAAAAGATCAATTTGGGAGAAACCAGTGTTTGGAGGCATGTGGGAAAAAGTCCACTGCAGCCCTGTGGAAGGCATTGGTGGGAATTTCAGTCAGGACCCCCAACTTGTCCAAGACCAGAAATCACACTGTTTCAGCAGATTCCATGTTAAAATTTTGCCTTTCCCCAATGATCTCACATAAACATGAGCGTCCATCAGGCCCCGACAGAGTCATTACTATTTATATTACCATACCCCGGCTGTGTGCAGTCAATTCATAATTGTCCAGTTTTTCTAATTAATCACAAAAGATTTTTGTTTTGCCTGCGGCTAGTTCTAGGGTGACTCACGATGCCAAGCCAAAGCTCATACATCAAACACAGGCCCTTTCTCACTCCAGCCTTCTGCTGGGGACGGCTGCTCAGCGCTTCTCTGCCGGAGAGGCTCTCACTGGGCATGTGCAGCCCCAGGCGCAGGAGAAGCTGGGATCTGTCCTTGCTGTGTGACTTGTTATTTTTATCTGACGCTTGCATTCTCGGGCCAAATGAGGTCTGAAGAGCAGGGCAAGGTTTCTAAATTCAGAGCCCTGCCGCACAGCCTGTTTCTCTCTTCCGTCTTCCTTCCTCTTCTTTTATCAAATCGTTTGAAACTGGAGCTTTTCCAAAGGAAGGGCCGGCTGCCATCTTTGTATTCCCCGGTCCTTTCAGCCGTGCTCTTTTGTGGAGATGACCACAGAGTGCGTCAGCAAAAGGAGAGAGAGAGCAAGACACCGTTTCTGTGTTTTATCCTGCATAACCCAGTCCTGAGGGACGGCTGGGGAGACCTGTGCAACGCGCAGTTGAGCTGTTGAAAGGCCCCTGGGTGCATTGCGGCCCCTGGAGGGATGTGAGGGGCACAGAGGGAGGCCGGGGCCACAGCTGGGCTCAGGCAGGTCAGCCACATGCCCTCACACAGGCGGGAGGCCCCTGCATTGCGTGGGAGGACTTCAAAACGAGACCTCTTTGGAAGACCTCCCTCAATCCTGTGTCTGCCTTGGTGTCCGCACCCGTGTTCGCATGGAGTCAGCAGAAGAGAAAGCAGTGGGCCCCGCCACTCTGCAAAAGCTTCGGGACTCAATTAGATGCTCTAGAGATGCTCTAGACAACTTGTAGATGCTGATTTTATCTGAGTTTGGCCCTCTGTATCCATGGATGCTGCATTCATGGACTCAGCCAACTGAGGTCAAAAATAGTCAAGAAAAAAATTGCATGTTCACTGACAATGCACAGATTTTTTTTTTTTAATCTGGAGTGCCGGGGATCCAACCAGGCTTTGTGCATGCTAGGTAAATGTTCTACCACTTAGCTACATCCTCAACCCCGCTGATTTCCATGTCATCATTTTCTAAACAGTATGTTTGGTTTGTTGGTAGGTGCTGGCAAGTCGGGTCCAACTCATAGCCACACTCACAGGGTTTTCAATGGCTGATTGTTTCGAGAGTGGATTGCCATATCCTTCTTCTGCTTTTGCAGAGCTGGAGATTGAACCTGGGTCCTCAGGCAGTACACAGCAGCAGTCTATCAACTAAACTACACCCCAGCCCAAACAATACAGTGTAGCAAAATTTTATGCAGCATTTATATTGTATCAGGCATTGTAAATAATCTACCGATAATTTTCAGGAGGATGTGTATGGGTTATATGTAAATAGTAAGTCATTTTACGGAAGGCGCTCAACTGTCTGCAAATTTCGGTACCTGTGAAGGGAATTCTGGAACAAACCCGGCATGGATACTGAAGGACAACTGTGCTGGTTATGTGATGGCTTCTCCTATGCATTAGTCTTTGGTAGTGTTATTACCATGGGTTTACTCAGCACAGAAGTAGGGGTGCGAGAGGCAGCGCCTGCAGACACCCAGGTGAGACACCATTCAGAAGGCCACAGGGCTCCCACCTGCCTGGCTCTGTCAACACCATGCCCATCACCTTTGGTTCTCAGTAGGCGTCACCTCTTCTAAGAAGCATCCCCTGTCACTTGCCCCATGCCAGTCACCTGCCCCACAGGTGTCCAGAGGTCTTTTCTGCACTCCCAGACAAGCTAATGTGGCTCCATCCTAGCACCCTGGTTTGCTGGCAGCATGGCCTATGTGTGTCCTGCTAGAGCAGGGAGGGGTCCCCGTTTATCACAGCCCAGAGCACGGAATTTCTCTAAGCACAAGAGTCCAGGGGCAGAAAGGTCAGAGCCAGCAGGGGACAAGGCTAACAGCATGGAACTTTCCTCCTTTCTTTCCCAGGTTTCCCATCTTCTCTGGGGTCAGGTTAACCCTCACAGGGCCGTTCTTGTTGTCTCCTAAGTCAGCCCCACATTCCTCCCTTGCTCATCCATGTTGATGTTTAGCTCATTTTGAATCATAATTGTGATAAAAATAAAGAATGCCATTATTATCTCCCAATTAGGAAAGGCCAAGCACACCTGGATTGGTGCCTGGTGTTTTCCTTTTCTGAAACCTATTTGCATCTATAAGGGGTGGGGGTTGGGTGGGGGACATCAAAGGACAACTGCTTTTGTTTGGTCAAATTAGTTTTTTTTTTTTTTCCTTTACCAAAACACTAGGGAAGGGGGATTCTACATAGTTCTTGGGTCTCTGTGAAGTAACTTCATGTTTTAGACAAAAAGGCCTGGTTTTTCTTTAACATATTGGCTGCCTACCTGAGGTTCTCGGGTCTTTGGACTCCATATCAATTCATAAACTTTTATTGAGCCCATGACATATGTCAGCGCATGTGGGCATGGCCCTGGCTCTTGTTGTTTGTTGTTAGGTGCTGTAGAGTCATGTCCGACTCATATCGACCTTTATAGCGTTTTCAATGGCTGATTGTTTTGAGATTGCCTTGGGAGCAGATTGCCAGGTCCTTCTCCCATTTTTGCAGTGCGGGGAATTGAACTCAGGACCTGAGAGACTGCAGAGCAGCGCTCTACCAACTGAGCTAAATCCCAGCCTGCCCTGGCAACAACGGAGCCCTGGCTGTTACACATAACCGAGTAGGCACAAGTGTGCAGATCGTCTGGGAGATGAGGCCACGCAGAGTGCTCCAAACGCGATGCACGGTGACAGGGTGCGTGGAAACCAGCACCTGACGGCTGCCCAGGTCTGCCTTGGGGGACCCTAAAGCCCACGGGCAGTTCCTTCAGGCTGAGTCACAGAGGAGGACAGGGAGAGGTGCTGCAAGCCGGTGGGTCTGAGTGAGCTGCTCTCCTTTCTCAAGGACAGGAAAGGGTGTCCACAGCTGACCACAGAAAGTGGACTGGAGGCCAGCTCCCAGAGGCCGCACAGTCACAGACATGACCACATGAAATTCCTGGCAAGCCACAGGAAGACTGTCATGGTGTCCTCGGGACAGCGAAGAAGCATGGAGGAAGGCTTTTGGTTTTGTTTGTGTATTGGGGTTTTTTGAGACAGGGTCTGTGTAGCCCAGGGTGACCTTGAACTTACGATCCTTCTGCTGGGATTACAGGCATGGCCACCAAACCCAGCTGATGAAGTGTTTTAAAACAGGTACATTCAAGACTCAGCTTTATATTGTCCACTGGGCCCTCTGTGCCCAGTGTGGAGAACGAAGGGAGAGACAGAGTCAGAGAGACAGGCAGAGAGACGTGAAGAAGGAACAGGCAGGTCAGCGTCTCCCGGGGCCCAGAGGAGGAAGGCAGCAGCCCAGACTGAGCGCTGACGGTCAGTGGGGCTGGAGGAAGGTGGGTGGGTTTAGAGACCCTCAGGACTGAAGAGAAAGTGAAGGGGTAGTGGAGAGTAGGACGCCCAGAAGGACGGTCGACGTTGGCTTCCTGGGCAGAGGCCAGTTTGTGAGCCACAGCCGCCCTTTAGCCCCTGGCTTTCAGCTCGGCTGGTAAAGCACAGGTTTCTGAAAGTGCCAGGACAGTGAAGAACCAGGCAGAGGAAGGCTCCGTGTGTCCCCCTCATCACCATCCCAGGGCATTTTCACTTCCAGACTTTTACTCAAAGAGAAGATGCTCTCATGGGTTTAAATACTTGGTCCACTTGTAAATACCCTCAAAATTAAAATCTAAGTCAAGAACAACCGTCAAACCCTTGCTTTTCAAATACGCCTTTTCTTAAAGGGGGAAAAATTACCATTTTGAGGGTGGGAGTGTGGCTCAGTGGTAGAGCACATGCTTAGCATGTGTGAGGCAAAAGGAAGGAAGGAAGGAAGGAAGGAAGGAAGGAAGGAAGGAAGGAAGGAAGGGAAGGAGGGAGGGAGGGAGAGAGGGAGGCAGGGAGGGAGGGAGAGAGAGAGGGAGGCAGGGAGGGAGGAAGGAAGGCCAGGAGGGAATGGAAAGTGGGGGAGAGAGGGTAGGAGGGAGGGAGGATAGAAAAGGAAAGGAGTATTAAAAGTGTATCCCAAATTTAAAAATAAACATAAGCCAGGGACAGTGGTGTATGCCGGTAACTCCAGCTGCTTGGGAGGCTGAGGCAGGAAGATCACCAGTTTGAGGCCAGAGGTAGCCTGTGAAATTTAGGAAGACCCTAGCTCAAAGTATAAAATGCAAAAGGAACTTAGGGTGCCCTCAGTGGTCAAGTGGTTGCCTAACATGCATGCCGTGCTGGATTCAACCCCCCAGTACTGAAAAATCAAATAAAATAATAAAAATAAAAACCCAGCATCTCACTGAAAAGCTCATTCCCCCTACAGCTCTCGAAGAGTGGCTGGAGAGTCTGCCTAGGGCAGGACCCTGAAATTTTAGTAGCTTCTACTCAGACCCTGGGAATTCTCATCCTCTGGCCAAAGGTCCAATTGCAAAGAAGGCTCTCGATCGCCGATACCGTGGATGTGAGTGGCTGGGTGGACGATGAATGGAGCTGTTAGTGACAGGAGTTTCTGCTCTTCAGAGACAGAGAAGCGGATTGAGGTGGGTTTGCGCTGATTTAAAAGCCTTAAGTCAGATGAGGCTAATGGCGAATACTCCTGTCTTTCTTATAACCCCGTATGAGCAGCAGTCGTTCTCCAATACCCGGAGGAGCCTCTCGCTCCACGCAGGTAATGTAAGCAGCACGAAGGGAGGCTGAAAGTGACTTTGTGTCATCGCGGCATTCGTGGAACGGTGAGATGAGTGCTGCTACCATTCTTTGCCTGACATTATTAACCTTGCATGCTCCTAAGCAGCACGGGGTCCTGCAGAAAAAGGTTATAACAAGTGACTATTTGCGGGCAGAGACTGCCGTCAAACCAGGCTGAATTATGTTTGCCTCCGCTCACCTTCCTTTGTGCTTGCTAAGCCACTGTTTAGAGGCAGCTGCCGCCTCCCAGTCATAAACATCTCCCGAATGCAGAGAACGCAGTTGGGTTCAGCATGGTGTTCGATTCGAATAAACTACTTTAAGTGATTAAACTAATGCCTGTCCAAGACAGTGGGAAAGTTCCCATCAGGCACGTGCTGGCCAGCTCCTCCCCAGCGCCTGCTGCAGTCCTCCTAACGGGCATTGTGTTTTACAGCATCTCCCCTCTTCGTATAGGCCCTATAGTCTGATTTTCCTTTTTATCAGGCTAAAGAGGATATATTTTACCATAATGGCTTTATATCCGATGTGTGCAGGCCAACACAAATAGGGTATTGCAAGGTAAAGAACTGTACCTCAGGCACCATTTTACGAGAACTGGTGTTTACCTCTAACAATGCATTCTAAGTGTTTTATATTAAGCGCGGAGGAATCATTTGCCTGAGGATTAGGTGGTGTGCCACTGAAATGTAATCCTTCTGTTGATTTTTTTCTTAACTGCCAAGCCAAACATGGTCAAAGAAGTAATTTGTAATGGTGCAATATGGACAATCTTATCCTACATTTCAGGCATAAAATAAACGTCCAAGCCAAAACTGCTTTGTAAGACGGCCGTATCCATTGCAGTGTTTTATTTAAGCGCCCGTGGTCTCTGTGGTGTCCAATATATGTCTCTAAGTCTGCTTTCCTTACAGGAATGTATCAACTACATGACATTCCCTAGGCACACAAAGCACAAAGAAGAAAGCCACGTCCGACCGGGACCTCCTGAGTTCCCAGTGGCCTGGTGTGCACCAAAGTCATCTACCTGATGCTCCTCCGCTGTCCCATCCTGAAAGGGGACTGAATGGGAACCAAAAGGATCAGTAGGGCAGGTGATTTTACTCTCTCAGAATATATTTCCTAGGACACTGCAAACTCATTCATAAGTAGGTAGACTGGTAGTCAACAGAGGCCACAAAGTTGCCTTGACATAATCACCAAACTTGTTCAGTCATAAATTCCAGTAAGCATATGCCACGCCCTTACTTCATTTATTGAAACAATTGGACTAGAGCGCCTCAGTCTTCCTGCGTTTTTCTCCAGTCCAAGGGAGCTGCTCATTCTAAGGCAGCTGCCTACTTATAGCTCTGCATAGCAAGTTCCATGTAACCAAAAAGAAGTGGACGTTTGCTCTCAGCGGAAAATAATGAAGGACAAATTTATCTAAAAACAAATGACACTTTTTAAATTTTTTATTTATTGTGTGGTGCTGAGGGTTGAACCCAGGCCCTTATGCGTGCTGGCCAGTACCCTGGCACTGAGCTGCAACCCCGGCCCTTGATTTTTTTGAGACAGTTTTTTTCTGTGCAGCTCAGGCTGGCCTTCAACTCACTATTTAGCCCAGGCTGACCTCAAACTTGCAATCCTCCCACCTCCAACTCCAGAGTACTAATATTACAGGTGTATACCCTCCAGCTCAGAGAAAAATGACTGTCCAATCCAATGCCACTGTTCAGTTAAGAAACTTTCCTACTTTGCTAAGAAATAAAAGGAAAAGCGTTATTAGGTAAATTAATGGTTTGAATTACCAAATGTGATTTTAATGTATTTGCATATAGCTACCTAACAAAACAATATAGGCTTTGATACATACAGATTCATTTTGGGGAAATGAAGGACTACATCTGTTATTGTTTGTTTTTGTTTGTTTTTTCTGTGGTACTGGAGATTGGACCCAAGGCCTTGCACTTGCATGCTCTGCAAGTGCTGGACCACTGAGCTGCACCCCCAGCTCATTTTTTACTTTTTGAGACAGGGTCTTGCTAAGTTATACAGACTGCCTCTGGCCTTGAACTTGCAATCCTCCTGCCTCTGCCTCCTAAGCCCCTGTGATTATAGGCGCGTGCCACCATGCCCAACTCCGATTACATCTGTTTTCAAAGGAAGTTGAAACTACCATCTATCAGACACTGCAGGCTTTAAAGTTGTATTCTGCGGCAGTTTATAAGTTAACCTCGCCCTCCTCTGCGATATTTTGGTATGCGTATAAACCCTGTTTGTGACCTCAGTGGTGGTCTGTTCCCTGTCTGTGTCTTGTCCTGGACTGTGAGCTTCTTGGGAGAAGACCATGGCTTATTCTCCTCCAGAGCCTGACACACAGCCCACACTGGGCCCTCGCTGCCTGTGACTGCTCCCAGCTCTGCTCCCGTGAACATACGCCTGTCCGTCACTCAGGGACAATCGTCAAGTAAGTTGAGTTGCATCTTTTCTGCCCTTGACAATGCCATCCCATCCTTTTCAATTTAGCTTTTACCAGCCCATGTCCGAGTTTGTCCATACATTTATCGAGCTTCAGCCTCTGGCAGGGACTCCCAGAGAGTCGAATGCCCACAGCCAGAGCTGTTTCAAGGCGGCCAGCTGCCGGAGGCCCCAGGGCCCTGTTAGAAGACAGTGTTTTGAAAGACTTTCGCCTCCTAGTCCTCCTAACCTCTGAGGACGGTCCTGAGACAATGTCCTGAGGCAGAGCATTCTGGGGCTCTGAGGACAGCGTACGTGCCTGCAGTCCAGGTGCACCTTCCTGGCCGCTGATTCACTCAGGTGTTGAGCAAGCTGCAACCTCCTGCATCCTCTGCCTCTTCACCTGCCCGATGGGCATGATAACGACAGAGGGGACAGTATTACTCACGGCAACGTGGTCTGGGTTGGAGGCAATCGGGTCAACCATGTGCTGCCACGAGAAACCTTTAAAGTGGTCAAAGTGAAAGCAAGAATTGCATTTTCTCTCTCCCACAAGAAAATGTCAGGGGAACTCTTGTTTGTTTCGGGCGCTTCCCTATTTTAAGGACCCTTTGCACACGTTTCCCCCCCCCCAGTACCCCGGAACATTCATAAGCACAGTGGTCCCGGTAACGTGAGAACAGCTCAGCAGAACAACCAACGGAAGGAGCACTCAGAGCTCCAAACCAACATCTCAATTTTACAAAGACACCAACAGAGAGCGATAAGGTTGGACGACTGGCCAAACACCACGTGGCTAATTCGTGGTCCGTTGGGATGGGTCCTGCGATATCGCACTTGGAACTATCAACTACGACCTTTCCCATGCTCCTGGTAGAGCACTAAACTGAGATAATGTCCCTGAAAAGTAATTTACGCAAGCTTTTACAATAGCCTTAAGTAAATGCGTATAATTTGACCCAGAGATTCCACTCCTAGGAATTTTCCATAAGAAAGTAATCAGAGGGCTGGGGGTGCGTCTCTGTGGTAGAGCACTTGTCTAGCATATATGAGGCCTCAGGTTCAATCCCCAGCATGGGGGGCGGGTTGGGGGGCAATCAGACAGGAATCTGATACTCCCCCTTGCCTTGGGCAGGTGAATAAATTTTATGTGCTCTTTCCCCTCCTAAAAAAGTAACCAGAAAAATGCACTGTGACTTACCCACAAAGATGTGCACAGTAGGATAATTTATAGTTTTTAAAAAGTTGAAGCAAATGTACAATTATAATGGTTTGATTAAATAAATATTGCACGCTCTCTCTCTCTCTCTCTCTCTCTCTCTCTCTGTATGAATTCAGAGAGGATTATTCAAGAACTGATAAAAAAGGGAGGTAGTAAAACAACATATCCATAGGACCTATATTAAGTAAAAATTGGAAGGGGCCTAGCACAGTGGCATACTATACACTCAGGAGGCTGGAGCAAGAGGATCAGGAGTTCCAGGCCAGCCTGGCCCACGTAGTGTGAACTTGACACACACAAAAACCTGAAGGCACATGAAGAGTAACCCAGATGAGAGTAAGCCAGGGTCAGAGACGCCAGCGTTGATGGTGTGTGTGTGTTCTGTTTCTAAATTCCTCCTGATATATGGTTTTAGGGATTTTAAAGTTCTGTAATGTGGCACACACGGTTTGTCAGATGTTTAAGCTAAAGTCACCAAATGGAAAAAGTTGTTAAAAGGATGAATGGAAAGAGAAGAAAGTATAGGTCAAGAATGAGAATTGGTTTAAGATAAAGAGGGAGAAGAAAGAAGGAAAGAAAGAAGGAAAGAAAGAAAGAAAGAAAGAAAGAAAGAAAGAAAGAAAGAAAGAAAAGAAAGTTGTAAGAAGAGCACAGTTGAAAAAGGGAATCCAGATGGAGATAAAAGTGGAATTGGGTGGAGCTCTGAAGATGAATCAAAGATGTCAGATAAACTGTGACCCAGTCAACTTCATGATGAGACACTGAGGAGAAAACAGAGACAGGCAAGGACGATAAAGTAAATCCGTGATCTACTGGCAGGTGAAATTAAGGAGACCAGCAAGATAGAGTAATTCTTGGCAATTTTGTTGGTTAAAAGAAGACGTTCTTTGCAGAGATTCTGAATGCCAGGACATGGAATTAGAGTTACGACAGTTTTACTTCTTCCCAGAGATATAATTAATAAATGTAAGGAATGTGTGATGTCCCTACAGACACAGCATATTTGCCATTGTCTGCCATCTTTCAATATTCAGTCATGAAAGAAAAAACTATCTGGGCCATGGAGTCAGACAAAGCCAGGATTAGATCCCAGCTTCGCCATTTACTTCCTGACTATCCTGAGACTCAGTTTCTCCACCTATAGAATGGAAAAAGTAATAACTTACTGCACAAAAGGAGTGCACGAACAACGTGAGTTAGTATGTGCAAAGTATGTAATAGGCTGTCAATTAATATTTGCGTTACCCCGCCCATCTCTCCAGGCCAGTGGCTGGCAATACTGGGAAAGAAAATAGTCCGTCAGGTACGTCCTCTGCCTCACTGGGCTTCATGGCCACCACGATTCCACCCAGTGTGCGTCAGACTTGGCTGATTGTTCCCCTCCTGGTAAAAGCTGCCTAGTGTATCACGCTAAACAAGCTCGATCTCTCACTCCACACCAACCTGTCGCTTTAACCCAAGGTCTTGCTTTTACAGTGCACTCAAAGGAAACATTTATGATTTCCCCCACAGTCCCACTTTCTGATGTCTCTCAATTCAGTGACTACAACCCACTGGCCACCTCTCACCCTCACTCACCAAGTAGAGACGTCACAGTGAAGACGAAGGTGCAACTGACTGACGCCATGGTATTGTCAGTCACACCATATGCCTGTGAGAGCTGGATGTTGGATAAGAGAGACAGGAGAAGAACTGATGCTTTTGAATTATGGTGCTGGACATGAATATGGAACATAATGTGGACTACCAAAAGAACCAACAGATCCGTCCTAGAAGAAATTCAACCAGAGTGCTCTTTGGAAGCAAGGATGACTAGAGTGTGCCTCACATATTTTGACGTGTTATCAGGAGGGACCAACCCCTGGAAAATAACATGTTTGGGAGAGTGGTGGATCAATGGAAAAAAGGAAGACCCTCTACTAGATGGAGTGACACAGTGGCTGCAACAATAAGCTTACACATAAAAAAGATCATGTACCTGGCACAGCACCCAGGAGGGTTTTCTTCTGTTGTATTTAGGGTTGTTATGAATTGGACCCAACTCAACGGCACCTAACAACACACAACATGTACATATCACTTGCCCCATAGCATCCCAGAGGGCCCAAGACAGCCAAACTCAGAATCAATGCCAGACACACTGGCTGTGTTTTCAGCATGAGGGTTTCTCAAGACCACTTTGGGCTGTGTTCCCAATTAGCGTCTTCAAAACACTAACCAGTGTTAGAAACAGAGATTCTAAAATCTTCAGCTTAGAAGACTTTGTCAAAAGACAGACTCTCAAAAAAAAAAAAAAAAAAAGACTCCATTCTACTTTCTGTATTCTGACTGCTAGAAGGTTCCTTTTTCTAATGAGTTGAAACCTCTTCACCCATCACTTCCATTTTCTTACCTTAGCCCCACGCTGAAATCACAGAAAACAAGCTTAAAATTCCTTCTTTTCTTTCATGCATCACAAAGTCCACAACAGACACACAAGAACAGGACTACCATTCATTTTCACAAGCTATTGTTAGGGGAAGGGGCTGGGGTTTAGCTCAGTTGGTAGAGCGCCTCTCTGCAGTCTCTGAGGACTCAGGTTCAATCCCCAGCACCAAATAAATGGGAGAAGGACATGTCTGCTCACTCCCAAGGCAATCCCCAAGCAATCAGCGATTGAAAGCCCTATGAGGGTTGATATGAGTCAGACACAACTCAATGGCACCTAACAACAACAACATTGTTAGAGGTATATTCTACAAGCAAAAAAATTTCAGTAATAACATGGCTTTGAAAAATCAACTTAGAAAACTTCTGCTTCCAGCCAGGGATGAGGCTCAGCGGAAGAGCACTCGCCTATCATGCTAATGCCCTGAGTTTGATCCCTAGCACAAATAAACGAACAAACATACAGTATCTCCCAGAGTGACCTCTAGAAAGCAAAGAAGGAATAGCCCAGGTATCAGAAGCAAAAGGAAGACAAGGACAGGAAACTTCATTACCTGCCCTTCCTCTTTTTATGTTGAGATACATTTGCACTAGAGAAGTATTATCAGACAGGCAAATAGTGACTATTCTGTGTGTAAATAATTATAAATATGCACCATAAGCACAGGCTTTTGTTAAAGAGGGCACTCACGTGCTGTCCTAGGGGTCTGAATAATTAGTAGTGCGTCCCTGACACATGTGTAGGCTCTGAACAATGGCTGCGTCCTGGTAATCACGCCTGCAGGAACAAGCTCTTTCGACAGTGGGGTGGCCACCATGTTGAGACCCAGGCATTTCCTCCTACTTGGATCCGACTGCCACACTTACGTTTCAGTCTCCCAGAATGATTCCTTTAAATGTAGAAAGGGACATGCAGGACACAGAGAATGGCTTACCAGAGACGTGGACCCCACCACTTGTGGGACGGACCCCAGGGATTATCACCTCAAAGACGTAGCTGGGCTTCCTGACGCTGTTATTCCATAGCTATCGCAGGGTCTCCCAAACCTGGAGGATACAACACATTCAGACTCATAACTTCCAGGAGCACCTTCCAGAGCCTTCTCCCCAGAGGTCCCTTCACACCTTGGGAGAGAATAACTCCCAGGAACCGCGTGTTTACCAAGTCCTTGCTGGCTGTGTGGCACAATCGTCTGCTTCCTAGGGGCTTACGATCGAGTTGTAAAGAAATACTCATCACCTCTGGGATTTCTTCCACAATCAGGTCTTCCGCTAGGTAACTGATCTGCAACGTGTTGCACGCGTCTCTCCGTAACAGACCCCATATGCAGGACGACCCTGCTAAACACTACTTTGCTCAGTTTCCTGTTGCCAATGGTTACAATGACTGGCCCTTGGTTGTTGTTGTTGTTGTTGTTATTGTTAGGTGCCATCAAGTAGGTATCCGACTCATAGCGACCCTCATAGGGTTTTCAATGGCTGACTGTTTCGGGATTGCCTTGGGAGTGCATTGCCAGGTCCTTCTCCTATTTTTGCGGTGGTGGGAATTGAACTCGGGACCTCAGAGACTGCAGCGCAGCGCTCTACCCACTGAGCTAAATCCCAGCCCTTGGTAGCTAGTCATAAATGCGATTGAACAAAGTGCACGTGATTGATGGGAGCCGGGGCCCAGGGAGGACTCGGTGAAGGACACACAGGGAAGAGCAGATACGGTGGTGATTTCGCGGAAGTCATGATCTAGTCTCAGAAACCCCGAGTCATCTCCCATGGAGGCAGGAACAACGTGGAAGACGGGAAGACAAGGGACGCCATGTCTAGCCCTATCCTGGCCCCCAAGACTTTTTTCCACCAAGTTTTTCCATTGCCCATCCACCCCCTCTGATGTTCACTCCCTCCTTACCCTGCTTAGAGTCCGCGATCCATCCCGACAGTCTCCCTTCTGCACACTCTTGACTCCCTGTTCTCTCCTCTCCTGTCTGGAGCTCACTGGGTCCAATGCCCAGAGCCTCCTGATCAGCATCTGCCCAGCAGCTGGAAGAAAGCACACGACTGTGCCAACAGGCTTCATGGTTTGTTTACTTATTTATTTATTATTGATGTTATTTCTTGTGGTACCTAGGGGTTAAGCCCAGGCTTCCCACATCCTTTGCAAGCTCTCTGCCATTAGGCTGAACCCCTGGCCCATTTTAAAACTCTTTTTCTTGAGAAAGGGCCTTGCTAATGGTGCAGGCTGCCTCTGGCCTCAAATTCACAATCCTCCTGCCCCTGCCTCCCAAGTAGCTGGGATTACAGACATGTGCCACTGCGCCAGGCCAGATTTCATTTTTAACTTTGATTTTATTTTAAACCTATGAATGAACAAAATCCAGAGAGGCTTTTAAAGAATTCCTAGCACTACATGTCCAGTCAACTCAGCTTCTCATTCTTCAAAATATTTCATATTTCTTCTTCTCTTTCTCAAACTCTAGCAGACCTCATCCTCGCCCCCCTCTTTGATATGACCAGAACACAATGGAAAGAAACCAAGGCTGCTTTCCTGCCATCCAACTCTGTGCCCCTCCGGACACCGACCTCTCCTCTCCTTTCATGCCTGCTGTGGCCAGCTAGTCCTTGTGCTGTGGAGCCCACACCCTCCGAAGGGCTTAGAAACTCCTTTTCCCTTCCTTCACTTCAAATTCATCTGTTCTCCTCTCTCTTCTGAATCAGTTCCTTCAAAACACAAAAATGCTTTAACCGTTCTTCTCTTGTAAAAAACTCTACGCTTAGCCCTGGGCTCATTTTTTGTTCCCACGACAGCCTCCCTTGAAGGAGCTGAGCACACTTTGTCTCCCACTCCCCTCCCACCCTCTCTTTACCCCCTGCCATTCAGAAGCCCCCTGCGCCCCAGTCCACTGAAGCTGCTCTGGGTAGGACCATCAGATCGGATCAAATCGCCAGTTCCCTGTGCTCACACCCCTGGGCTTCTCAGAAGACCTTGACCCCGATGACCCCCTGCTCCTTCACGGACACCTCAGCCCTCCTATGCCACAGGCTGACGGTCCTCCACCTACCCTGCCCACAGCTCATCCTGTTCCATGCCCGGAATATTGCAGTGCCCTGAGCTCTGTGGCAGCCTCAGGGCAAGCACCTCCCTCCCCCGTGACAGCTTCACATGACACCCACACACGTGTGACTCTCCAGGTCCGTCTCCCGCTCTGACCTTTATCGTACATTCCTCGCTCCTGCGTCAATCGAGCACTCAGTATCCTTGCTTAAGGTGGTCAAAACAGACGTCTTAATTTCCCAACCTGAGCTACCCTCTTCCCAGTCATGCTCATCTCCAAAAGTGGCTCTGCAAGTCACGCAGCGGCTCAGACCACCGCCCCGGGAGTCCTCGACTCCTCTCTCTCCTCTGCACGTCCCTAACCTCAAGACCTTTGTCACTCCCTGAAGCCACACAGCAGCCAAGCCTTCCGCGTCTGCTGCAGGCTCCAGGCCACCGCCAGCTTCATCTGTCCTCTCGACAGCCACACCCTGGTCTGTCCACATCTGCCTGCTTCCATGTCAGAATATTGTCCAAGGGCAGCCTGAGTGCCTTTGTACGTGACAAGTCAGAGTCTGTTCCCTCCAATGGGTTGATACCCCCACGTGTCTGTTAACTTGTTGTGCTGTGGGGGCTCGCATGTTGCTGTGATGCTGAAAGCTATGCCACCCGTATCTCAGATACCAGCAGGGCCACCCATGGTGGACAAGGTTTAGCTGAGCTTCCAGACTAAGACAGACTAGGGAGAAGGACAGGGAAGTCCACTCCTGAAACAGTTAGCCATTGAACACCGTATGAATAGAAGCACTGTCAGATATACTGCCAGAAAATAAGCCCCCCAGGGCGGAAAATATTCAAGAAATGACTGGGGAAGAGTTGCTTCCTCAAAATAGAATTGACCTTAATGACAGGAGTGGAACAAAGCCCTTAGGACCTCCTTTAGCTGATGTGGCGCAACTGAAAATGAGAAGAAACATAGTGGCTGCAACACTGGGCTCAGACATAAAAAGATCATGTACCTTGCACAATGTGGGGTCCTGTTTTGTTCTCCTGTGCTTGAGGTCACTATGAGTAGGATCCGAATCAGTGGCACATAACAACAATGGCTTCGCATGGCACCATGAGTAAAATTCATGCTCCTTCTTTCAGCCTGTGAGCTTGGGCTGACCTGGCTCCAGCACCTTCTGCCAGTCTTGCCTATGACCCCTCCCATGGAGCCACTCATTTTCCCCGTTACTCTTTCACTGACCCTTGACTTTTCCCACTGCTGACTCCCAGCCCTCCACCCCACCACCCCTCAGACATAATCTCCTCAGAGTGACCTTCCTATCCACCTGCAGGGCATGAAAAGAACACCTCAGTCTCCCTTCAATATTGTATCTTTTTTGAGACGGGTGCTGTGACAAACGCCTGTAATCCCAGTGGCTTGGGAGGTGGAGGCAGGAGGCAAATTCAAGACCAGAGGTAGTCTGTGTAAGTTAGGGAGACCCTGTCTCAAAAAGTAAAAAAAATGGGCTGAGGGTGCAGCTCAGTGGTCCAGCACTTGCAGAGCATGCAAGCGCGAGGCCCTGGGTTCAACCCCCAGTACCAGGAAAAAAAAAAAGTATCATTTTTTCCTTTCTTTTCTTTTTTCTTTTTTTTCTACACTGGGGATCAAGGCAGAGTCTCCTCGTGCTAAGCTAGCCCTCCACCACCAAGCCACACCCCTGCCCCAAGCCCAGACCTTGACATTTTCATCACCTCCTGAAACTATATTATTAATCAGTTTGTTGACTTTTACTAATTCGTCCATTTTCCCTTCTGGAATATGCATGTGGCATGGAAAGGAAGGCTTGCTTGGCTTCTTTAACACTATGTCACCAAACTCTAGGGTGAGGCACTTTTTTCAAATGTTGCTCAGAAAAAGTAGGAAAGAAGACAAGACAAAAGGGAAGAAGGGAGGGAAAGAAAAAGGAAGCAAGAGGTGAGGAAGGAAGAACCTGAGTAGGAGAGGCGGGAGAAGAGCGCTCTTTGGTGTTAGACCGTTTCCATGAACCATCAAAACAACCCTTCCAGGGAAGAGAAACCTTCCTGCTCCTGACTGCAAAACAGCCGGTGAGGACCTAGGCCAGTGGGTTTATGTCCTATCCCCTAATTCCACACACTCTGGTTTAGCTGTCCTGAGATTAGGTGGGGTGATTCCCAGATCTGGATTCCCATCTAACAGGTGCATTCCGTGAGTGGGTTTGGGCTATCTGCTGCTAACCGCACCTGTCTTACCCCAAAGATATGCTAATGAGCTGCCTTGGCCACCCTGGAGCATTTAAGATGAACTCCTAGGGGTCAGGATGCCCAACCCATCATTACCTACAAGATGAACTTCAAATGGAGGCAAAGTAAATCTCTCATTTTATGGGACCCTGTGCCCGGCAGGTGGGCGACAGGCTTCCCCTGAGGGCTATACTCAGTGAGACATTGAAGCATGCCAAAGTTGAGGAATGGAGGACCGGGGATGTGGCTCAGTAACAGAATGCATGCTCAGCATGCAGGAGGCCCTGGGTTTGGTCCCTAGCACCAGGCTAAAAAAAACATCGACATATTTAAGTTCCTAGTCCACAGCTTCCACTACGCCATCTCCAAAGGAGAAGCCCTCACACTACCCCCTGCCTACCAAGGAGCCCCGCTTCCCAGCCTGACACTCTAACTCCCCGCCAGGGCCCTCCTTGCCCTGTGCCTCACACCGGCCACCTCTCCGTGGCTCTTTGCAGAAGGCACAGTTGCTGTTTAACCTGGTCAGGTTTTTCCCTTATCTTTGTCCCGGTGTGCCGAGAACCTACGAACTTTATAGAGAATAGGAAAGGATTCCCATTCGTTACTCTGGAGACTGGAAGCCCAAGGCCACGTTGCTGCAGGTGTGGTGTCCGTGGGTTTTCATGTTGGGTCCTCACACAGCGGAAGGGGAACCCAGCTTCCTCCGGCCCTTGGGTAAGGTCACCAGTACTAACCCACCCACGAGGTGGAGCCCTTGTGGCCTACCAGCCTCCCCTAGGCCACTGCACACAACCCGATCCCAGACCATGTTTCAAGGTAAGAACTAGGCAGGCGGCAGCCCAGACTGGAAGGCTCTCCTGAGCCCCCCTGCTCCGTCCATCCCAGGGCAAAGGCTGCCCACAAAGAGGGGTCTCTCATAAACTTCTCTCGCTAGTATTTTATTCTTATACGTTTTAAAGATGGCAACTCTCCCATAGTCACCCGCTTCTTCTCAGGCCTCAGGCAGCCTCACCTACCCCCAGCCTCCCACAGGACCCGCTGTCTGCCTTCAACACTTCCCTGAGTCCCAGGCTAGCCCAGCATGGTCACCAAGCCTTCCCACCTACAGTGGATCTTCCAGTGCGAATGGAGAGACTGGTGGAGGACCACCGTGTTCCGTGGCTCCTTGGGTCTCCCCCAGAGGACCACGTATGTAGTAAGTTTTCTCTAAGTCAGTCAGTGACTGACATATCTTAGGTGACAGAAACCACAGGGCACTGTTGTCATAATGGCTAAGGTCCTCATTATTCATAAAAACGTCATGTAGAAGCTGGGCATAGTGGCCATGCCTGGAATCCCAACACTCAGGAGGCTGAGGGAAGAGGATCACGAGTTCCAGGTCAGCCTAGGCTACCTAGCAAGCTTCAGGCCAGCCTGGGTTACAAAGCGAGACTTTGTCTCAAAAAAAAAATCCCCCCCCCCCTTAGATTTAATATAATCACACATTTAAAACTTTCAGAAGAGATGGGCTTAGCCCATGTGGCCTGTAACTTGCTACCCACAGCTTTGTTGTTGTTGTTGTCAGGTCCCACCCCGAGACCTTCATAGGGTTTTCAATGGCTGATTATTTCAGGATTGTTTCTGGAGTACATTGCTAAATCCTTCTCCCATTTGTGTGGTGCTGGGGATTCAACCTGAACCAGGATCCTCAGAGAGTGCAGAGCAGCACTCTACCGACTGAGCTAAACCCAGCCCACCCAGAGCTCATGCTAATCCAACGAAAAATTGGTATTTGGAAATTAGCCTGAGCAGGAGAACCCTTTCCCAAGCGTCAGTGTATTTCTGTGAACATACACCTAGAAGGTCTGGGATTTAGCTCAGTTGGTAGAGCGTTGGTCTTCAGTCTCTGAGGTGCTGAGTTCAATTCCCAGCACTGCAAAATGGAAGAAGGACGTGCCAATCCACTCCCGAGGCAATCCTGAAACAATCAGCCATTGAAAACCCTATGAGGGTCGCTATGAGTCGGACTCAACTTGATGGCACCTAACAACAACAAGAACAACAACAACAACACCTAGAAAGTTCTCCTAGGCGCCTCAGTAGCCTCGCAGGTGTGTTCCATCAATGGCTCCCACCCGCACCTCACACCCAGCGTGCTCCAACCAGGCATCTCACAAGTGCTGGAGCAGAAGGGGGGCAGGAACCTGGGCAGATGTAGCGCTTGCCCAGCAGGCGGGGCCCTGGGCCTGACCCCTAGTGCCACAGAGAAGAAAGAGTGAGGTGAGAGGCTGGGAGCACAAACAGCCTGGGGGAGCCGGGGAAGCAGGAAAGGAGGCCGACCGTGAGGCCGGCTCTGAGGATGAGTAAGAGATGCCGGGAGGCGCGAAGACGTGGACAAAGCCCAGGGAGAAATACGTCAGGCAGAGGACGACAAACACAGTACCAGGCCTCCCAGGCAGAGCCTGGAGAAGTGGAGCAGTGGAGGCAGGCGGAGGCGTGGGGAGCTGACGTGGGGACTGGGGGTTGGGGAGACCTGCGGGCAAAGGGTCCAGCCATGGAGGACAGGGCATCAGTCCTGGGGTCCAAGGCACTGCCGGGTGGCTGTGGTTAGTGACAAAGTGATGTGTCCATGAAACTGACTGAGAGCAGATCTCACCCTCAGGCCCCCTCCCACGACACACAGAACGGCCCCTGGGCGAGGTGAGGAGGCCCAGGTCATGTGGTGGTGGTATCATCTCGCAAACGTGGGTAACCCATCCTGGTGTTGTTGTTGTTGTTGTTGTTGTTGTTAGGTGCCATTGAGTTTGATCCACCTCACAGCAACCCTCTGTGCAACAGAAGGGGACATCACCATACGCTGCGCCACATACGCGATCTGTTTATATTTGAGACCACCTGTTTCTTCTCATGTTGAGTCCTGCCACATCAGCAAAAGGAGGTCCCAGGGGCTTTGCTCCACTCCCACCATTAAGGTCATCTCTACTTGGAGGAGGCAACTCTACCCCAGTCATTTCTTGAATGCCTTCCAGCCTAGGGGGGGTCATTTCCTGGCACTATATTTGACAGGTCTTCTCTGTTATTCATAGGTTTTCAATGGCTTAATTTTTCTGGGGAGTGGGCTTCCTGGTCCTTCTCCCTAGTGTGTCTTAGTCTGGAAGCTCAGCTGAAACCTGTCCACCATGGGTGGCCCTGCTGTTATCTGAGATACTGTTGGCACAGCTTTCAGCATCACAGCAACACGCAAGCCCACACGGAACGACAGACTGACAGACACGCGGGGAACCATCACGTTGCAAACCTTCAAGTTACACAATTTTGTGAATTACACCTCAATAACCAGAAAAAATTTAATGTAGAAAAATGTTTGAAAAGAGTTAAACTGTTGAATCAAAGGTTTTTAATTATTACATTTTTCTCACACATTAATTAGTCCAACTATTAATTAAAACTCATTGCTGCCTTTCGTTAGTCCTATCGTCACTCTGTTTAAATTATAGCATTTGTGTACAGAAAAGCAAATATCACCGAATTTAAATGCGCCCATTTTTTTTTCTTTCCGTGTTACTGGGGAGAAAACTCAGGGCTTTGCATACGCTAGGCAAGTGCTCTGCCACTCAGCCACATTTCCCAGACACACCCACTTTTGATAAAAATAAAGAGTCTGACAGGAGGAGAGTGCAAAGAAAAGGGACCTGGCAGAGAGGGAAGGACTGGAATGGCCAGCATGCAAAGAATGTAAGAGCTGGGCATGGTGGCCTCACCTGTGATCCCAGTACTCAGGAGGTGGAGTGGAGGTGGGAGGATTGCAAGGTCGAGGCCATTCTGGGCTGCGTCATGGGACTTTGTGTCACAATAGAAACAAAAACAAAAACAAAGGAAAGGATCTGAGGCATCTGGACTCTGTCCAGAGCCCATGGAGACTTTCACAACTTCAGTTTTAAGCAACTGTACTGACAACAGTGTGGAAGATGGACTCAGTCCGTCCAAGTGACCAAGACCGGTCACCAGGGGCTGGATCCTTATCAACAGCAGGGACGTCTCCCTCACAGCTCTGGAGGCTGGAACTCCGTGAGGCAGGAGCCAGCAAATCCAGCCTCTGGCCATAGAAGGCACGTCCCCTCCCAGCCCCATCATGTTGGCGGGGTTAGGGCTTCAGCTATGAGCTGGGGGTGCACAGTGTGGGGAGAGAGTGGGGAGGGAGAGCTGGACAGGGGTACCGTAGGGGAGGTGAGGGGGAGGAGGAAGGCCGGCAGACCTGAGGGCAGGAGGGAGCTGGGGGCTGAGCTGAGTAGCTGCAGGGTTGGATGACACCGAGTTTCTGGACAGAGGGATGGCGCAGGTGGCTCACAGCGGAAGAAGGGCAGGAGGCTACCAGGTGGCTCAGGGAGGCCAGGGCTATGGGAGAGCAAGGGGTGGTGGAAACTCAAGAGCAGATGACGGGGAAGTCAGAATTGCCAAGAAGTCAGAATTGCCAAAGCCATGCAGAGATGAGACCAGCCAGGACCAGCACACAGGGCAGGGGAGACGATTTTAGGTTTAAAGGGATATCCTGCGACATGGAGGCAGAGGCAGGAGGATGGAGAGTTCGAGGCCAGAGGCAGCCTGCATAATTTATCAAGACCCTGAGTCAAGAAAAAAGTGAAAAAGTTTTGGGGGGCCAGCTCCGTGGTAGAGCGCTTGCAGAGCGCGTGTGAGGCCCTGGCTTCAGCCCCTAGTACCTCAAATAAAATAAACAAACAGAGGGACCTGGATGTGTTCATCAACCAAGAGAAAGGATCTGGTGGGGGGGCACAACAGAACCTTCCGGAAGGGGCTGCCACAGTGTGCAGGAGAGCCACGGACAGGGGCTGCAGGTCAGTGCCAAGGAGCAGGGGGACTGACTACTTCATCCAAGACGTGCAACAAATGATCCAGGTGGGAGAACAGGGCCTGGGCGGCGATCTAAGGGTCTGGGACCTCTGGAAAGAAGGACGTGCCACAGCCTGCTGAGACAAAGGTCGGGTGCGGTGTGATGGGAGCAGCCCGAGTTGGATCCGCAGCGTTGGACGAGGGGAAAGGAGGCCCATGGGGAAGCGGGCAGGGGCAGGTCAGCACCATGAGGGCCCGGCACTGAGCGTCCCCCTGTCAGGCAGATCTGTGTCTGCTGCGCAGAGCGGCTGCGCCTGGGGAGGTGGTGGCATCCAGGATGTAGACACAGTGATGGACCTGCGTCTCCCTGCTTCCTCACAAATGACGCTGCGCTCCTGGGAAAGGACCACAGAAGGTGAAGGAGGCGTGGACGGGAACCCCGCCTACCCCTCCCTGCTCCTTCCTCCACCGCTGCCCCTGCGGGAGGGCAGGACTGACCTCTCCACACCTTCCTGCAATCATGGCGCACTTTGGCTTCTTCGTCCTGTACCAGGCTCCACACCTGCTGTTGCTGAGTACCCTCAAGTCGGATCCGACTCTCAGCAACCCTTTGTCCCTCAGAATGAAAGTCTCCCAGACACTGCCTCCTACAGGATGTTTCTATGTCTGAGCCCACCATCGTTGCAGCCACTATGTTTCTTCTCATTTTGAGTCGTGCCACATCAGCAAACGGAGGTCCCAGAGGCTTGACGCCATTCCCATCTTTAAGGTTGACTCTACTTTCAGGAGGCAACTCTTCCTCAGTCATCTCTTGAATGCCTTCCAGCCTGGGAGGCTCATTTTCTGTCACTGTATTGGTCAGTGCTTCTCTGCTGTTCATAGTGTTTTCAATGGCTAATTGTTTCAGGAGTGGTCTGCCAGGTCCTTCTCCCTAGTCTATGTTGGTCTGGAAGCTCAGCTGAAACCTGTCCACCATGGATGACCCTGCTGGTATCTGAAATACTGGTGCCACAGCTTTCAGCCTCACAGCAACACACAAACCCCACAGCACAACGAGGCGACAGACATGTGCGGGGTAATAATAACAACTAACATTTATTATCTCAGCCCCAGGGCCAGGTGTTACTCCAGACACTCTGCTTGGATGAACGCACTGGCTTGTCACACCTCCTTCCTGAGAGGGTGCAACACAGCCCCGTGGGACAGACCCCGCTATATCCTGCCTGTTTTACAGACTAGTAAACTGAGGCATGGGGTTTTGCCTGAGCCTGCACAACAGAGGCCGTCAGTGGCAGAGTTCAAACCCAGGCTGCCTGGTATTGGTGCCTCATCAACCCACCTTTCTACCCTCCTGTGAGAAAGCTGAACACTGGGAAACCTCAGGCTGGCTTTCAGAGAAGACCTTGGACGTACTGTCTCCCAGCTGCCCACCCTCCTGCAGCTTGGACAGCTGGGATTGATGCCCCCTGCTCCGCTCTGCAGAGCTGCCCCAGGCCTCCTTTGGGAAGTGCAGAGAAAACGAGGCCCTGGGGGTGGCTCTCCCCGCCCTCCTGGCACAGTCAGGTTGTCACTCACACAGGACAGAGAGGAGCCATGTCCTAACTGAAGAGGAAGTAAGAGAACAACAGACAACTAGCTAGGAGGCCTTCCGGGCCCCAGAGGGTGCTCTCACTCCCCAAAGCCACAAAACCCTGCTGGCCTTTGACCCCGAGGGAGGCTGCCATCCGCTCCGGACACGCTAACGTCAAGCCACAGAGTGTTCCTGGGTCCACGTTTCTTTAGGCTCAGAAATGGCCCCATTTCCTCCACAGCTGAGCTCTGCAGACAGTGACTCGCAGTTTGACGGCCCAGGACGACTCCAGAAAGAGCCTCCGGCCTCCC
The DNA here is from genome assembly GCA_007922755.1 of Pedetes capensis. Lineage (NCBI taxonomy): Eukaryota > Metazoa > Chordata > Mammalia > Rodentia > Pedetidae > Pedetes > Pedetes capensis. The sequence goes on along the minus strand of VMDO01013697.1, from coordinate 28,006 downwards.
CGCTAATGAAGCACCACGGCTGATCTCCAGTCTTCTCTGGGCCACAGGCCGACTCACCTGCCCTTCCCAGCTCTGCCTTGTGTCTGCTCCCTGCCGCTCTCTTTCCACACTCCTGCCATATGGGCTGTGCTCACCTAAGGAGGCACAGGGCGTTTGGTCAGGGGGACAGCAGCAGAGCTGCCGGAGGGGAGGCCTGGCCACGGGCTAAGCAGTCGCCTCACTGGCCCGAGGACAGCCGCCTGGGATGCCTGGCAGGAGCAGCCACGTCTCCAGAGCCTGTGTGTCCAGGTCACAGCCAACAGCTCTCTGTCGCTCGCCCTCCCGGGTGTGAAGAAAGGAGAACAAGCAAGACAGGCCGAGCACTCAGGAAACTATAAATAAAACAGAAAACGCAAGCCAAGCCCTTTCACACTAGAGGAATAAACATATGGAGTCAGTTAGTGGAACAAACAGCTACAGCAAAGAGCATAAATGACCTCAGCAGATCCTGCCTGGGTCTCAGGAGCAGGGAACAGAGGGAAGCTGAATAGGAACAAGCAAATGGGGGAGCGTCCCCCTCTTCCTACAAGTCAAGTACTTGCTGATTTAACAAAAACGTTGGTGAAGGCAGGCACCGTGGCACAAGCCTGTAATCCCAGCACTCAGGAGGCAGAGGCAGGAGGATTGGGAGTTCAAGGCCAGAGGCAGCCTGTGTAACTTAGCAAGACCCTGTCTCAAAATAAAAAATTAAAAATGAGCTGGGAGTGAAGGATAGTGATAGAGGACTTGCAAAGTATGTGCAAAGGCCCTGGGTTCAACCTCTAAGTACCTAAAAAAAAAAAGTCATCTGTCTCATTAATGAGGAAACCAGTAAGATGTTAAAGGTGGTTCTAAGAGCACTTGAAAATTGGCATTTATTTATCCTGCCAGTGAAGAAATGCTAAAATGAGTTTCCTAGATGGACATAATACTGGGTAATATGTTACTGGCCAATAAATTATAACCTTTGGGATTATCTTTTATAATGAAAGAAATAATTTGCATCTCTACTAGACAAAGTAATTTATAATTTAGCAATCTACACATCAAAAAATTGAACTCTATAATTTGACAGAGTCCAGGCTCTAATCATAAGACAGACAAACGCATTCTCCCAGAGGAGCTGGGAAGGTTGCTGAGTGGCAGAAGTGCTTGGCCTGCTGGGTCCTGGGTTCAATCCCCACCACCAAAAAAAAATAAAAGTAAAAATAACCCTAATGATAAAGATACACTCCCTAGAGATTTAAATAGCCCTTGGAAGAAGAGGAGCCGGTCAGACACGGCTTCCTCAGAGGCTGCCTGTCCCTGCGTTTCACGTTATTTTTTCTTACCTCCTTGAACGAGTTACCTAACTTCTCTGGAGCTCACTTTCTTCATTTGTAACATAGCAATGGTAATATCCACTTTTAAGTGCAGTTGCGTGGAGGAGAAATAATAGTACATTCTAAGCACCTTGCAGAGAGAAAATGTTAAATTAAAAATAGCTACTGAGCAGGAGTGGGAGTCAATCTGTCCCCCCCATGTGCCCCTGTTTGCTACTTGTCCTCTGAAGCTACAGGGCATGTGTGTGTCCTAACTTTGTCAGAGAAGGAAGTTCTGAGTTCTTTCTTCCTGAGGTGCCGTCAATGGAATTCAGGGCCTTCCAGCTCTTGCCAGGTGTCTGCCAAGAGCTACATCCCCAGCCCTTATCTGTTTTAACTTTAAAAAGCTGATCGATCCGAGCCATGCTCTGAGGCACAAACCTGTAACCCCAGTGACTCAGAAGCCTGAGGGAGGAGGATCACAGGGTCAAGGCCAGTGGCACCCCGCATAACTTAACCAGGCCTTGTCACAAAAGTTAAAAAATAAACACATAAAAAAGGGATCAGGGTGTGGCTCAGTGGTGGAGCATTTTCCTGGAGTGCTCAAGGCCTGGGCTCAAACCTCAGTACTTAAAAAATAAATAAATACATACATAAAATTAAAAAGAAAAAGAAAAGGCTGGTGGAGGCCGTGGAGGGCAGGGGTGGGGAGCAGCCCCATTCATTTATATAAAGGTGCAGCCTGGCGGGAAAAGCCAGCCACGCCCACCCAGGTTTAGACCACTGTGGTAAGAGGTCAAAAGTGTTTGATCACTAGGCAATTTGAGTAAGAAGGGAACAGGCATCTGTCCCAGTGTTTTGTGGGGTCACCTGTACTTTCTGTCACTTGGAGAGTTTGTGCATGAGAGAAAATAGCATCGTTTGCTGTCCCAGAGATTCTGTCCCTTAGCTTGGTTAATAAAATTAAACTTGCTGAGAGTGATAGCACCTGCCCATCATCTTGGGTTTGGAGGGGTTGAGGCAGGAGGATCGTGTATTTGAGGCCAGCTTGGGTCACATTAGCGACAGCCTGTCTTAAAAAAAAAAAATGGTGACCTTGAACTAGCCATTCCGAATGCAGAAGCAGCTGTAAGTGCCCTTCCAGTAGAGGGTGGGTGGTGACAGTGAGGGCTGACCACAGCCTCTGCTGCCCTGGGCTTACCTTTCCCACCTCCCGGACCCAGCAACCTGGGGAGGCCTCAACCCTAACCAGTGGTGGCAGGAGAAGACTCTGTACCTCTGCAGGTCTGCACAGAAAGTCCCCGCCCACACAGAGGAGCACACCCCTGCTGTCTTCACATCACCCCAGCAGGCATAGTTCCCAGGGTGCTAATGGGACTTCCCAGAACGGCACCTTGAACCTGGACAGATCGGGCCTTTTGCTGAGCCCAGACATGATCTCATTAGCCGCCTTCCCATCCCTCTGAAGTAACCAGAGGCCAAGTGTTACGGCATCTGGTATCCAGATAAGGCAACTGAGAAAGACGTCGAGGGGCGGACACAGACAGAGCCATCTAACCAAGGGAACTGAGCCGAAACCGTGGCCCTCCAAGCGTTTGGAGTGGCACCACCCCCAGCAGAACCCGTCTTGCAGCGGGTCCCAGTGAGACGCGTCTTAAGCATAAAATACACGATGGTTTTCACAGTACGAAAATGTAAAATAGCCCACTGATAATCTGATAGTGACTACATATTCAAGGTTGGCACTGCTGAGATAAAGATGCACTTTTAACTTGATTTCCTCTCTCTCCTTTTACTTTTTTATGCAGCTACAGAGAAATGGCACATTGCTGGCTGTTTCATATGTGTGGTGGCTCTAGCTGCCTCAGAGTCCAATCCATAGACTCCTATTTGATTTTCACATATAGTCCCCGGCTGACGCAGAAAAAACATGTATAACAAAGGGTCCTGAGTTCTAGTGTTGCCTTGACTGCCAACCTCCTACCAGGCTTTGTAACCCTGGCTAAATCACTCTCCTCATTTCTAAGACCTTCAATTATTTTTGTTGGTAAAATTAAAGTTTTTCACAATTGATTCTGAGGATCTCTTTCAGTTCTGATAACTAATAACATTAGAATTACTTTACCTTCTCAGTTCTAAATCCTGACCAAATTCCAGACAAGTCCTCATTCATTTCTAGCACAAGATAAAGACTTGTGTCTTTGTTTAGGAATGTGCGTCTGTTCTAGTCTGAGTTAGCTGTAGATGAAAGGGCTTTCAAATACTGCGGGGGAATCTTAGAATAACTTTCTGGGATGCAAACACATCTGAGAAATGTGAGAAAATTTGGTTACATGGCACACTTTGAATCAATGATCATATTTCTCTATCTTTCAGGATAGATTGGATTATGCCACATAATATGCAACACTAAAATCTCCATAAATGGCTCAAAAAAGGGTGTATTCCTTGATCACCATGTATGTCCATTTCCTGTCACCAAGAGAGGTCAGGCAGTGGAAAACTTCCTCAAAAATTGCCAGTGGCTGTTCAGAAAGAAAAATGAGCATCAAAGAGTCTCACATAAGTTATTAAAAAGTCCAGCTCAGAAGAGACTGAGGTTACTTTCATTCCATGTCTTTGGCCAGAATTGGTCATGGCCCTATCAACCGCAAAGGGACCAAGAAGTTCAAACCCATTGCTTTAGCGTATTTTCTATTACTATAACACAGTACCCGAGGCTGAGTAACTCATAAAGAAAAGGCGTTTGTGCAGCTCACAATGCTGAAAGCAAGAGAGCTCAAGATCTTGGTGCAAGCATCTGCCCAGGCTCTGGTGCTGCTAACACCTAGTGTGAAAGAGGGAGGGGAATCCAGTGTCTATGAGGAGGAGACCCATGGGTGAGGGAGACACCAGGGAGGCTCCATCTTTATTCCAGCCACTCTCACAGTAAATAACCTGGTTGCTTGACACCCAACGCAGTCCGTTAAGACCTAATCCAATCTCAGAGAACTCACCCACCCTCTAAAGAAAGACACGGATCTACGTATGAGGATGGTGCTCCGTGACCTGGTCACCTTCAAGTAGACCCCACCTGTTACAGGTCCCACCACCTTTCAAGACCATTATATTGGAGACCAAGTTTCCATTCCATGAAACTTTGAGGGCCAAACTACCTCCAACATGAAGGACTCCCTGTGTCCCTGGAGGGCTGTGTAGTTAGGTGCTGTCAAGTGAAGACTGACTCAATGACCCTATGGAGAACAGATGACACACTACCCAGCCCTGTGCCATGCTCTCAGTGTTCTCAGTGCTTCTCTGCTGTTCATAGGGTTTTCAATGGCTGATTGTCTTTAGGGAGTGGATTGCCAAGTCCTTCTCCCAAGCCTTTAGCACCCGGTGCTCCCAGGCAGTCTCCTATCCGGTCTCCTATCCAAGGACTAACCAGACCCAACCCTGCTTAGCTCCTGAGATCCGACAAGATCTGACAAGATGGGATGGCGCAGTGGTAAGGGTGGAAAGCTGGAAGTGCATCATATGCAGTCCTGTGACCGCCACTCACCCTGAGCCAGAATTTGTCCAGTCTGATCCCGGTGACGTGTGGCCCAGGCTCACACAGACTGGGCTGCCCCTTGAAGTCACAGTGAGGCACTGAGCAGTGTCAGGCCAGGCTCCCAGCTGCAGGGAGGTGGGGAGCTGAAATATAAAGCAAGTACCCGGTCATTTTGCTTCAATTTTTCTCACCAGGTAAAAAAAAAAAAAAAAAAAAAAAACCAATCCTACTGGTCATCAACTATGCTCCACAAACTGAACCTGTGGTTTCACAGGCTCCTTTCCCAACTAGCCTTGCTGATCTATATCCAGGCAACTTAAACAAATGTCACCCCCGTCAAAAACAAGTACCACCCCTTCCAGGCTTGTGCTGATCACCCAGCACGTACTCAGGCAGTTCTGAGCCACCTCCTTCGACATCCTCCGGGAGGAAGGCTCCGTTCCAAGCCGATTACTGTACTCTGTACAAACGCACTTGAGGCCCTGCCCCTGCGTGCGCCCCAAGGGACACAGACTTCCCCCGGGGGCTCCTCCGGATGTGGCAGTACTGGCTGTTAGAGTCTGGACACTGGGTTTTTCTGTTCAGTCACCTCATGTCAGGGCTGGGATTTAGGTCAGTGGGTAGAGCGCTGCGCTGCAGTCTCTGAGGTCCCGAGTTCAATTCCCACCACCAAAAATAGGAGAAGGACCTGACAATCCACTCCCAAGGCAATCCCAAAACAGTCAGCGATTGAAAACCCTGTGAGGGTTGGTATGAGTCGGATACCGACTCGACGGCACCTAACAACAACAACCTCATGTCATACAGACTCTTCTGTAGACGCCAAGCTTGTTCACAAACACACGCAGCCCAACTGCCTGCCGAAAATACTGAGGGGCCTGACACAGCACATATTAGCTGGGCACTTCTGGAAGGCAGGTAGGAAGGAACCTGAGTGCATTCTGAGCCTGATGCTGCTCAGGGCACCACCTCTTACCTTGTGGGTAACACACACGGTGCTTCGGTTAAAATAGAACCACAATGCGTAACCTGAGCCCTTCGTCACCCCAGCAAACTACCTACAGCTGATGTGCCCTGTGTCCAGACGGTTCTTCCCAGAATAATCTCCCCACCTGGGGATGACCCACTTTGCTGATTCAGTAGCAGCTGCAGAGGATTGTGTGGTTGCTCATAGGGATGATGGAAAAGGCTGGGACAAAAGCACCTCTAAAACCAAACAGGATGCTTTGCGCCCCAGGAAAACTCAGGCAAGCTTGATGCACAATTTCCTCTTACCTCTGTGCCTGAACTATGTTGAGGTACAAATTGTGTACCTAAAAATAGAATGAGACCTAACATTTCTCCTTAACTCGTGATAAGGAACTTGCTAAATGATTTTAATGCATTAGTTTGTTTTATCCTTTCAACAACCTTAGCGAGCATTTACTATCATCATCTCGTTTCACATGTGAAGAGATTGATATTTTTAGCCAATAAGGGAATGAGTCCAAAGTCACACACATTGGAAGTACAGGAATCAAGATTCAGAGCCTAGATGCAAACACGGGCCTCGGTGCTGGTGTATCCGCCAGGGTTCTTCACAAAAATATAATCAATAGGAAATAGATAGAGAGTTAATTTAAGGAACTGTCTCATGCCCTTGTGAAGGTTAGGAAATCTAAAATCTTGGAGTAGGCTGGAAAGCTGAAAACTTAGGCAGAAGTTGCTGTTACAATGTTGAAGCTGAATCTCTTCTTCCCCAGGAAACCTTAATGATTGGATGAGGTCCACACACATTAACTGATTGCTAACTGATGTCAGGTGGATTTCGGCTGAAAGGGAACACCAGAAAGATGTCTGTGTATGTTTTATTGACTATGCAAAGGCATTTGACTGTGTGGACCACAACAAATTATGGATAACATTGTGAAGAATAGAAATACCAGAACACTTAGCGGTACACATGAGGAATGTGTACGTGGACCAAGAGGCAGTAGTTCGAACAGAACAAGGTAATATTGGTTGGTTTAAAGTCAGGAAATGTGTGTGTCAGGGCTGTATCCTTTCACCATATCTCATCAATCTCTGTGGTGAGCCAAAAATCCAAAAAGCTGGGCTTTATGAAGAAGGACATGGCATAAGGATAGGAGGAGTATTCATTAACAACTTGAGATATGCAGATGACACAACTTCACTTGCCAAAAGTGAAAAGGACTTGAAACATTTACTGATGAAGATCAAAGAACACAGCCTTCAGGATTGTGCCTCAACATTAAGCAAGGAAAAGTCCTTTGCAACTGGGTCAGTAAGTGACTTCATGATAAATGGAGAAAAGATTGAGGATGTCCAAGATTTTGCTATACTTTGCTCAAAATCAACATCCACAGAAGCAGAGGTCAAGAAATCAGAAGATGCATTGCACTGGGAAAAGCTATTGCAAAAGACTTCTTTAAAACGTTGAAAAGTAAAGATGTCACATTGAAGACGAAGCTGTGCTGAGCTCATGTCATGGTATTTTCAATCCCATCATATGGTTGTGAAAGCTGGACACTGAACAAGGGAGACAGGAGAAGAGTTGATACTTTTGAATTATGGAGACAAATATTGAATATACCATGGACTGCCCAAAGAACCAACAGATCCACCCTAGAAGAAGCTCAACCAGAGTGCAAGGCATAGAAAGGATGGCTACACTACAGTCAGTAGTCCCTCTAGCCAGTCAGGAGAGAGTAACCCATGGAGAAGGGCATGTACAGGAACATGGCGGGTCAGTGAAAAAAAAGAAGACCCTCTATTAGATGGAGAGACACAGTGGCTGCAACGGTGGGCTTATGCATAAAAAAGAGCCTGTGTCTGGCACAGTGTCAGGGAGTGTTTCATTCTGTTGTACACAGCGTTGCTATGAGTTTGATGTGACTTCACAGAACCTAACAACAACAACTGATAACAGATGCTAACCACATACTTTGTACAGAAGCCATTCCAAATTAGGTCAAAGTTTCAGTTCAGGCTTTGGGTACCTCACCTAGATCCTCACACAGAGCTCCAGACCTCAGCCTCTGGCAACACGTGAACTCATAAGCCATGGGTCATAAGTAAAACCGGCTCAGAAAAAGAACCAACAACACTCCTGGGAACAACTGAAAATACAGAGACTCTCAGAAAAAAAAAAAAAAATACACACATCTTAAGGAAAAACAACTGTATCAAATTTGTAATACTCAGCCAAGCACAATGGCACATACCTGTAATCCCAGGGACTCAGGAGGTGGAGGCGGACGATGGGGTTCCAGGCCAGAGGCAGGCTGCATAAGTTAGCAGAACCCTGCCTCAAGACAAGAAATAAAAATGGGGCTGGGGGCACAGCTCAGTGGCAGAGCACTTGCAAAGTATGTGGGAGGCCCTGGGTTTAGCCCCGACGACTGCCAAAAAAATTACAATATTCAATATATGCCAGCAACGGAGGATGAATGTGGGGCGCTCAGAAGAAAAAAAATGGCTGGAGGCTAATTTAGCCCAAATTGAGGCCTGAGGTGCACTCAGGACTCTTGTGTGACTCACTGTGGCACACCAGGCTTGAGTCCATCGGGTCTGTGACTGCACCAACAAGATGGCCCCTGCGTGGCTGGGCTGGAGCGTGCCCCACCTTTAAGCCCTTAACTCTGATAGGCTGTTTCCTATCACCCTATTGGCTAATAAGGGAAGGCCTGTGATTGGCTATTCCCCACCTCCTTTGCTCCTATCAAATAAGCAGTTGAGTCTCACCTCATTTGTACCTGGCTCACGATTGGCTATATCCACACAAGGAAGCTCTTTCGCTGCTCTGGAATCGCCCTTCTACCGGGATTACGGCAGAGCCACAAGAGTGGAAGACCTCAAGGGATGCCACCAGTGCCGGGGATAGGAGAACGGCAAGAGCAGCCAGAGCAGAGACCACAGGAGCAGCTGCCCGACCAGCCCCGGAGGCTGACCGGAGGCGACCACCATCACAGAGAGCGACTTACACCTGGGTGTCGCTCACCTTCAGAGCCGGGTCAACTTCAAGAGCTGTGTCACACTCACCCGGTCCCTTCCGGTTTCCTGCTGGGAAATTGCCGGTGAGGTTCCTGCTCCGTTTCTGGGCCCAGAGATGGTAGCCAGCACCCCACAGAATGCAAGTCACATTTGACTTGCAGTCACAGGAGGTGCTCAGAGAGGTCGCCGCAAGAAGCACCAGGACCTGCTGTGTGAGGCCTGCAGATCCTCCCTTGTGCACAACACACACAGCACCGTGCGCCTCGAGCCCATCACGATTTTGTGCCATTGTTAGTCTTGGAGCTTCTGCTGCGCACTCACACGTCCATTGTCGGTGTACAACGTTCTCAAATTTCCAAACCACTTCAAAACCATCTTGCGCTCCTCCAATGACGACTGCGCTTCCACCATTCTGTTTGGCTGTCCTGCCTATAGCACAGTGGGGTTGCCATTCATTTGATTAAGTCCATCTTTTGAGCCAAAGTCTTACTGCATATTGCTACCATAATTCAATTCACCTTCAAAAAGTAAGACATAGGCTGACTCTCCCCCTTGAGCAGCCTGCTCTGTGGTGTGTCTCAGTGTGTAACCTTTCCCATTTCTCTTAATAAACTCACAAGAAAGGAAAGAAAGAGAGAGAGAGAGAGGGAGAGAGAGAAAGGAAGGAAGGAAAAAGGAAGGAAGGAAAAATGGAAGGAAGGGAGGGAAGGAGGGAGAAAGAAAGGTAACATCTCTTAACGTGTGTGCATTTTTTTGGCACACCCGATACATGTTCTGCTGGCAGCATCAGCGGAAACCTGTGCAGCACCAGTCTTTGAAAGAAGGAGATCTCAAGGTTTCTTGGTAGAAACTGACCTTGATGAATGATACAGAAACAAGTTATGGACTAAGAGAACAGAGTCTAGGCCATTGGGTTTGCCTCTCCAGTGACAGGTTTGCTGGCTATCATGACTGACTTGAAATTGTGTGTCGATCAAGCCATGGATAAAGATCAATGTATTGGAGAAGTTGCTCTGAGGCAACATGACCACATTTTCTGAGTAAAAAACTGAGATCTGCGTGCTGAGCAGCACTCACAGGGGAGAGATGAAGCTGTGTGCCTCCGATTGTGAACAAGTAAAACTTCCACCTGTGGCTGACTCGGAGGGAGCACCTGCCCAGCATACATGAGGCCTTGGGTCAAAAGGAAAAAAGAAAGAAAGAAAGAAACCAGGACTGGAATTTCCAAGGGCAACCAAGCATATATTAATTCATTAACTCAACACTATGGGAAAGGCACCAAAAGGAAAAAATATCCAGCAAAAATTAAATGCACATGAGTCTCCATCGCTAGAAATTGCAAACTGGCTGAAGATGAAAAGATGGAGCATGGACATCAGACAGCCAAATAGCCAGGGTGAGGGGCCCAGAAGAATTTGTCCTTGAGGCTCAACGAGGGGAAGATTGATGCATATTGGAATATCCACGGAAGAAAGAGTAGAATGGGAGGGTCTTTAAAAATGGGCACAATTTGCACAGACAGAGAAAAAAGGAAAATCGCTTCCAACAAAGGGCTCTGTGGGGTTCCTGCCTGGGTCCCATGTTATAAGGCAGTGGACGATGCTGCAGGTCCACCTGGGCACAGGGCAGCAGAAGGGATGAGGAGGAGACCTTTCCCCACCCACAGCCCACGTTGAGACAGGCCAGCTGCCCTCAGCCTGTGACAGGAAAAGTGGGGTCACCGTCTACCTGTGTTTCCCAAGGCTCTGAGTGGTTCATCTGTCAAGATCCTAAACTCCCCCAGCAGGTCTTGTGAATCACAGCATCTCTGATTCTCACGGGATGATGTCTACGGCTTCCATTTGTCCCACGGTCTTCACTCATACAACAGCACTCTTGAAAAGCTCTCCTCTGTGCTGCCTCCCAGAGAACGTCACCCAACAGCTGAAGATGGAGTGCAGAAGAGTCGTCATTGCCTGCTGTGACCCGTCATTTCAGGCAGGAGGGTACTTCAAGTCTTATCGTTTTATTTTACCCTTCTACATACTAAAGCCTTTGCATCTTTTATAACATAAGACAAGGCCAGAAAGTTCCTGATGTTTCAGGAAGTTCATATCCACACTAAATGGATCTGATTCATTTTACTGGTTTCTCGACCCCATTTTTCTAGTGATTTTTACTTCAAGGCTGCTGACCTCAAAAATTATGATTTATTGGTAGACCTTTAATCCTCCTTACTTGGTGAGTTTCCAACATAGTTATCTGTCATGCCCTAAAGAGTGACATTTATGATCACAAGTATTCATTATAAGGAAAATATTGAGGAGCTCTGGTTCGTGGTATAAACAAAAGAAAGTCTACCGCAACAATGAAGCCGTAAGGCAACGCATCTCCACGAGAAGGTGGGGTGGACTCTTGGAAAAGTGCTGGAAGTCAGAAGACATCCTGGAACACCACATCAAAATGTAGTGTGGCTTTTTACAAAATACGGCTGCAGTACTTTGGAGCATAAGTGTCCTCTAAAGGCCACTGCGTTACAAATAAATAAATAAAAATAAATAAATGATAGAAATTCATTCTCTTACAGTTCTGGAGTGTAGAAACCCAAAGTCTAGGCATCCGCTGGCCCATGCTTCCTCTAAAAGTCTGGGCAGAATCCCCCCTGCCCTCCGCCTGAGCTCGGGTGTGGTCTGCAACCCCAGTGTTCTCTGACCTGCAGTAATATCACTCCAGACTCTGCCCGTGCCCTGGCATGGCGCTCTCCCTGTCTGTGTCCAGATTGCTGCCTATCTATAAGGACACTGGTCCTATTGTGCTAAGGGCCTACCTGTCTCCTGTATGGTCTCAAAGTAATTAACACATCTTAAACAATCCTACTTCCAAATCAGATTGCACTCTAAGGACTTCACCTTATCATTTTGGGGGACACTGTCCAAGCTATCACAAGTAGGGTAGAGATAGATTTTCAGTGTTTCCTTTCACTTTGTTGTGTTTGTTTTATGCCATGTGCAAAAAAGAAATGCATGACATTTAAAATTTGAAAAGACTCCCATCACAAACAAATTAGTGCATGGGTGGAAAAGAAATCACCTTCTCCATTCAGGCTGGATTCTGAAACCTCATCATACAAGAATTCTGTTTGTGTTTGTGTGTACTTGCTCCTGGTTGGTTTTGGTGTGTGGGAGCTTTGTTTGTTTCCCAGCATATTTTCTAAAAAAAAGTTTTAAAAATCCGTGCAAGGGAAGTGTATGTATGGTACACAAGCCCTCAGCAGCCCTGGTCTTTTCATTACTTGCCATTACTTTAACCCAATGGCCCAAAGCGTCCTTCATTTTGGGTTTACAGTCCTCTCTTGTAAATACAGGAGGAGGGCAAGTATGTATCACCCAGGATCTCCCTCCCTAGCATTTATTAATTATGCAATAAAACCTAATAGCTCCACCATTAATTCAGACACCCGTTCACCTAGAAAGCCACGGGAAATTTCAGTGGCAAGAAGGCCATCATCTATGCAGCAGCTGATATTTCAGCTGTAACATCCTAGATGAGTTCAGTTTTCAAAATGAAAAGGCAAGTAAATTGTTCACTGGCAACAACTGAAAGTTGTAGGGGTTTCAGGAAAGGCTACCATAAGTCCTCTGTGCTTACAGAGAACCCAACATGGAAACTTAGCGTTAAGTCTTCCTGACCGAAGAGTGCAACACTCAACCTTCTTTAGGAAGATCTCCTATTAGTGAAAAGTTAGAGCCAGTTCTGCATAAGTGGAATCAGGTTTAGTCACCTATTTCCAAGAACACACCTGTGTATATATGTATACACCCATCCCCAATCTCATGCGATTTCTTTTGTTTAACATTTTTCACCCTGAGATAGCTAAACCTTCGTGAAATATTTCTGAATTGCTGAGGATGTAGCTAAGTGATAGAGCACTTGCCTGGCATGAGCCAAGCTTGGAGTTTATTCTGAACACATAAAAAAGAAGTATCTGATTAACCTATCATTTTGTTGTTGTTGTTGTTGTTGTTACTATTATATGCAAGGCCCTTTCCCAATATCACTATGGAGAACCGAGATATAAATAAACCAGAGGCCCTGCCCTCAATAAACTTGTCATCTGATAAAGGAAAGAGATGTAAGCAAGAAATTAAGGACAAAACAAAATGAGACTATTTCTCATGCTTTATTAAACAGGACCATGTTGTACCTGAAGCACTTATGACATTACATTTATTAAACTATGATAAAGATAAAGGATGTTCAATAAATAATGATGGTGATTCTAGGTTCACAGCAAGAGGTTCTAAACAGAATTAAAGCAGAGTTAAATAAAGTTACAAGATGTATGCCTTCACAACTCAGACAAAGAGACCATGGCTTCTGACTAGGAGGTAACAGAGGCTTTCTGAGGTCTGGGAATGGGGCTCAGTGGTAGGGCCTTTGTCTAGCACAAGTAGGCACCTGGCTCTGATCCCAGGCCTGCAAAACAAACAAATAAACAAAAAGATGCTGTATGAAATGAATCTGGAAGCTGGGGTTTAAAGGAGGAGGACATTTTGTGTAATCTTCTTTGGTGGGAGGACTGAGAGGCATTCCAGGCTGAGCGAAGGCAGGGAGGGGCCGCCTGAGTTTCTGATGCACTCAAGCCAAGGCAGGGAGAGTTGAGTGGCCACAGTGGCCACAGTATGGGGTGTTTAGAGGCATTCATGGAAGAAAAATCCAGAAAACCAGTTTAGGATGGGATCAGAGAAGACTTCACCTGCCAGGCTGAGAGGTTTGGGAGGGAAGGGGAGCGGTCCAGGTTTTGTGGGAAAGCAATCAATGTAATTGGACCTATGTTCAGGAATAGAGCTGTAGACACCAATAAAATGCCCCAGGAACCCAGCTTGGACTGGACTTGTGACCAGCTCTTCCTCTCCTCCTCCCCTCAGGCCACCTTCCTTCCTCCCCTTTCACTCCATTACTCAGTAATTATCTTTATTTCTGCTTTCTTGATTGTTAGAGTCTAATTTTAAAAAAACTGGCTTATGTGGATGTCAGTGGGGACACCAGCTCATTCTCAAACTATAGCCTATACTTCCTGTCATTGACTCAACATCTCTATGACACATATACAAAATGCTATATATAATTTATATAAAAATGATTATGCCCATTTTATAGATGAGAAAATGAATTGCATCCTAAACCTAAAACTGCCAATTCTTCAGCTTCCAAATCTACTTACCCAACTCCAAATAGGACATTGATTTCACATTGGGAGCTATTCACTCAAAGACGCCGCATGTTGTAGACAGAAAGATATAAATATTTGGGAGTCACAAACAGGTTTCATTTAATCAAAACTCTCTCTCTCTCTCTCTCTCTCCTCTCTCTCTCTCTCTCTCTCTCTCTCTTTGTCACACACACACACACACACACACACACACACACACACACCAAAAACGTTAACACCAAGATTTAGAGCGAAGCAAATGTTAGCAGTCAACTTTTAAACTTTTGAAATGGCATCATTAAAGGAGTAACAGCGACAATAACAAGACTACAATAAAACAGTCAATACTAATATGGTGTGAATGAGAAGAATTGTTCCATTAGCTCAGGAATGTGTGTCAACCTTCCGCCTCCCCTACAGCCCTGTCCACAGCATTAACAAATGGCTTTTGTGTCTCTGTCTGTGTGACTATGGTATGTAACTGGACAAGCAACCACTTCACAGAAGAAGGGATTCTAAATCAAGGTTTATGTCTTCCCATGGCCCCGGCTGGAGCCTTCTGACCTAGATGGATTGAAATGCTATTCAAGAAACACTGTGGGTTGGTTTTTCCCCCTGTGGCCTTGCTTTGGGAAATCACTGACTCCATCTACCTGTCTTTTTCCTTTGTAGGAACGAATCCTAAACCAGGTTTCCTGCCCATGCATCTGAATGTCTTCATCAACCCCTTAGGAGGAAACCTTCAGACTACCCAAGAGGTCTTCGTGGGTGGTGGGCGTTTTTATTTTCTTAAAATAGCGAAAAAGGAAACAGGAGTTTCTATTATTGTTTGTAAATGAGGCCATTTCAGGTAAAGGGATTTTTGTGACCATTTCATCCTCTCCTCTTTCCCTCAGGCCACCTTCCTTCCTCCCCTTTCACTCCACTACTCGTAATTATCATTATTTCTGCTCTCTTGATTGTTAGAGTCTAGCTATTAGTACATTTTCCAAACTTGTCTTGTGTTCTACTACTTAAATGTCTTTCTATAGTGAAAAAATTCCTTCCAAGCTGTCTCCCAAATCACAGATCTTGGGCTCAGCAATTTCTTAGGTTAAGCTTTGGGCAAGGCATAAAAGAGGTAATTACAGTTAGCCCAAAGTATGAAAACTGCACACCAAAAGAATAAATTGCGTGCAAGCTTGTGAAGGGTTTTATTACTTTCTCTGTGTATGAAAATTTGATCTCTTAACCTCCGAATGAATGGACGGAGACATGTTTCACAGTTTAGCAATCATCTGTTTATAAGTAATAACATGGAAATTCTCCTGCCCACGACCTTGTCCTTGTAGAGGTTTCATGCTTTATCCAGCAGGGAAACTGAGACCAAAAGTTAGCTTTCCATGCCCTTTGGTGTTCACGTATTTCTGAGGAAGCCACGGGATGTGGGGACACTCGCTGACCTCTTTCACGAGGCATAGACGCGTCTCTCTATGTCAAGCCATGAACCAGAAGTATTTGGTGGGGTTGAAGCTGGTGACGGAACCCAGGCCTCACACAATCTGAGCCATGCTTTACCACTGAGCTGCACCCACAGCCTGGGGTCTATTTTTATTACTAAAATAAATGACACATTTTCGGATACATCAGCTAAACCAAATGCTGCTTTTTAAACAAATGATTAAGTCAGCCATGATAGCTAGACTTCTAGGGGTGGGTGTGTGTGTGTGTGTGTGTGTGTGTGTGTGTGTGTGTGTGCCTGCTTGGGTTTTTGTTTTGTTTTGTTTTGTTTTGTTCCCTTCTGTTTTTGCAGTTCTGTGGATCATCCAACCCAGCACCCCACCCTTGTTAAGTAAGCACTTTACCACTGAGCTACATCCCCAGTCCTAACTGGTAGTCTTGGTGAGTCAGGTTGTTCCATCGAGCCCATCAACCTTTCATTTCATTATCACCTCATCTAAGGAAAAAAATAAATAAATTCAACTTAATGTCTAAGAAGAGAAATTAAATTCAAAGGAGTAAGATTTTCTCAGGTAAGGTTGACCTTGAAGGGCCACAAATCATTGTAAGAGCTGAGTTTTTTGTCCCTTCCCCCAACAGCCAATTTTCACCACCCCCTCCCAGAGAGCAATATCATCCCAGTTGGAGAGGCACACCCTCGCCCAATGCCCCACGCTCTGTGTAAATCTCCACGGAACTTACCTCACTGTTCTATCATTACACATTTGCTCATCTTCCCTTGGCTCCTCAATGGGATGTTTGAATTCCTAGCAACGTATTTTGGATTTCCAAGACCCAGAAGTGTAGAATTAATGTAGGAATAGCTGATGGAATGAAACACAAAGGTCTATTACTGTAACAGTTAGGAAGCCAGGGTGTCTTCAGTGGCTCTGCCTCATTCCTTGACTAACTGCTGAGAGTTTCAAATGCTAGACATCTCCAGGTGTCACCCCACACAAGAGACTGGAGTGCAAATGCAAAGGCATGAGATGTTTTCAAGGCCCCCAGTCTTGCCCAGTTTTTAAAGGATGGCAGGTGCAGGAGGTGGCAACAGAGACTCCAGGCTTGTTTGATGTCTTTGTGGCCCTCCCTGCAGTAGACACAGTAAGGGGCAGGAGGTGGCAATTATGCTGGCTCGGGGCAGCCTTGCAAGTTCACTCGCAAAAAATGAGCACTTAACCTTTCCCCACTGCTGTGCCTGGACCAGAATGGCTAACAGCCAGGGCAAGGCGGAGCAGGGCACCCCGAAGTTAGGAGGGGGATAACGTCAAGAAAGACTGTGAGGAGGCTCTCCCGCCCTGCCAGACCCTGAGACCCCACCAGAAGCAGGCAACTCAGCCAAGGAGTCTTCCTGCTGTCTTCCCCAGCTCTGTGGTGTCATTTAACCTGCACAATCACCCTACTTGGTTCTCCACAAATCCATTCCCACTACATCCAGAAACAAAGCCCAGCCAAAGTTCAATCAATTTCAGCAAGTGCTGATGCACAGTAGGTTATGGTTTTGTTGTTGTTAGGTACCCTCGGGTCCGATCCCACTCATAGCGACCCTAGCACAACAGAACTATGCACTCCCCAACACTACGCCATGTCTGGCACTATGTCAGTGTTTCTCTGCCATTCATATGGTTTTCAATGGCTGACTGATTTTTGGGAGTAGGTTGCCAGGTCCTCCTAAGGTTGAGATACTAGCAATAACAGATACAAAAGGGCATACAAGAATAATTTTTAAACACTGCCTTACATCCACAGAGCAGCATAACATTTGGAAAGAGTTTTCATAAGTGGATTGAAGTTTATCTTCCCCACAGTGTAAACAGTATAGACTATGGAGTTCGCTGCACTTTATAGACAGGAAAACTGAGCTCACAAGAGCCAGAACTCCTGCAGAAATGGACCGGCCAGGCTGGTGTCACAGAGACCTGAGCTCCCGCCTGGGCATGGTCAGTCACCCACTGATGGCCTAAGGCACAGGCACCTTCTCTCAGCTTTGGTTCCCTTGTTTAAACAATGAGGATGCAGGGCTGGGGCTGTCGCTCAGTGGTGGAGTGTTTGCCTAGCACCTCTAAAGCCCTGGATTCCATCTCCAACACTGGGTGGCAGGGGAGTGTCTATATTAAAAGAGAGGTAAGAGATTCCAGGCACAGTAATGCACACCTGTTATCCCAGGGTCTTGGGAGGCTGAGGATCACAAGTTCAATACCAGAGACAGCCTGGGTAACTTCTGGAGACCCAGTCTCAAGATAAAAAATAAAAAGCGGGTTAAATGACTAAAGCCAATGAGGCACCGATTACAGTAACTGAGAAAAGGGCTAAAAGAAAGATATCAGTAGTTATTAGGATTAACACATATTCAGAGTACATGAAATATTAAGCAATTTTCTACCATGTTCTTTTGTACTACATTTTATTTCTACATTTTTGCACAAAGCAAAAGTGACTTGATCTGGTAGTTCTCAAAGGGAACAGGAAAATATCCAAATTGTCCACAATATTTACAAAAACAAATAAGTCTTTTTTCCTTCAGCTATAAAGCTATTACCCTATCAAAGAATTTAATTATCACATTAAAGAAATGTAAAACATTTTCCTTAAAAATATCTTCTTTATATAATGATGTTCACCACCAGACTTCATATTTCTTCTCTGAAACTCCATTTTTTTATTGGAAATTTTTAATGTACATCTTAATGTGATTCATTTTGACATGCTTTTCATTGTGACATTTCCATATATGCATTTAGATAAACATTATTCATATAGGTTACCCCTTACCCTCCCCTATGCGTCCCCCCCTCCCACCCTTCCCATCTAGGTTTCCCATCTAAGTCTTCTCTATCTTTTACTTAGTAGTTTTTTCTATATAACCTTGAAATCCAGTTCTGTTTAAGATAGAAACTTTTCCTGTGGTGGTCTTTGTTTTTATCTTGTTAGAACAATGACATGCATTTTCTAGACCATTCATATTGACCTCATTCTTATCTTTCTGAAACTCCATTTAATGACAAAGAATCGGGAAGGTGAAAATTGAAGTGCCACTATATTCTCAAAGTTAGACAGAAGCCTTTAGCCAGCCACGCAAAATAATAATACATCTCCCCAAATATCCCAAGTTAAAATGGAAGCTTCACAAGGGGAGAGATTTTCACCTTTTTGTTTACTTTTTCCTTATCATCAAAAGCCTGCAGCTGTAGCCCTGTGGCATCCGATCCCATCAGATTTCAGAAACTAAGCAGGGTCAGGCCTGGTTAGCACTTGGATGGGAGACTGCCTGGGCACCCCAGGTGCTATAGGCTTGGGAGATGGACCTGGCAACCCACTCCCAAAAATCAATCTGCCATTGAAAACCCTATGAACAGCAGAGAAGCGCTGACAATAGTGTTTCCCCTGTTGTATGTAGGGTCACTATGAGTCAGACACCGACTCGACAGCACCTAACAACAACAACATGACCAAAAATTATTTGCTGAATATTGAAAATACTGAGCTTGCTTAAGTATCACAGCCACATCTTTGAACCTTATCAAGTAGATTGTCCCTGGAGTTATTTAACTTTCTGTGGTTGGTCCTTGAAATCATTCACTTACTCAACACACAGCTACTAGGCACCCACTACGTGCTAAATAAACACCAGGCTGGATGCTAGGCATAAAAAAGCCAGAATAGGAACTAGGAGTGGAGCTCAGTTGTAGACCAGATGCTTAGCAAGCTCCAGGCCCTGGGCGCCATCAGCAGCTTGGAGGAAGGAAGGTTGAAGGAAAGGAGGGAAGAAGGGAGGGAGGGAGGGAGGGACGGAGGGAGGGAGGGAGGGAGGGAGGGAAGGGGGGAGGGAAGGAAACGCCTGAAGATTGCTGGCATTAGGAGCTGGCAGTCTGATATAAAGCCCAGACACTGCAGGCTTCGACCTGGGGAAGATGAGGAGACTCGGGTCCCCCTCCTCCTCCCCTGGGCAGAGCCCCTGGACCCCTCTCTCTGCACACATTTTGAAGAAGCCTCAGCCTGCAACGAGCTTTCTGCTACAAAAGAGAGAAGCACAGGCGCTTTCCAAGACTTTATTTTCATCCCATCCTCTGAGTCCCACCTCTGTATTTTTGTGTGGTGCTGCTGTGGCGAGCTGGTGGTCGCTGCTGTCCAGTGGACACCCCTGGCCCGGGTCGGACACCGCGGTGCGGCGCTGGACAAGGCCTCCGACCACGTTAGCCACGAGCGGCGGGGTCGCTGCCTCCGCTGTTATTTTAATTACGATTGTACGTTAACCGCCACCTTCCTTCCTCTGCCTCCCTTCAGTGGCAATGATGTATGCTACTTTTTGGTAACTGGATTTCATTAACATTTATGAACTCTCATAAAGTAGTAGAAAAAGCAATTTGTGTGGAAGAATTTTCCACCTCATTAAACAGTGTTCTTTTGGGGGTCAAGCTGATATTTTTTTGTTGTTGGATTTTTTTATAGGTCCTTTGTCCTTCCCTGAGCCCCGGGGGAGGAACGGACAGCGGTCCGCACACAGCTGGGGCTTCCCGGCCCTACTGAGGGCGCGACGCCCGGCTTCACCTGCGGCTTTTGCGCCCCCGAGTCCTGGGTGCGCGCCCCGGGCCTGTGCGCCTCGTCCTCCTGGGCCAAACCCACCTCCTCCACCGCCCGCCAAGGGCATCACCTGGCTGAGGGCAGCGGAGCTGAGTGCTGCGCCCACGCGGGGCCTTCGAGGGCACTCGGGACTTTTCCCCAGGCCCAAGGTGCGTGGCGCCCTCGTGCCTTCGAGAACAGGCCCCAGAGAGGCCCCCGCCCCCTCAACGGCCTTTAGGCTGAGCCCCCTGGCTGTGCCCTCCCGGGCCGCCTGGCTTTGGGGCAGTGCCAGACTCAGGGAAGACGGGCTGGGGAGCAACGGCGAGGTCCAGCCGCAGCCTCCAGACCCAAGCCCCCGGGCTGGTTCGCACCCTGGGATCGTGGACGGGTCGTGGGGCGCCTGTCGTCCTGGGTGTGCCAGGCTCCAGTCTATCCAACCGCGCTTTTGGCTCCAGGGCCCAGGCCCCAAAATGAACCAGAGCCCGTGCTGGAGCCCCTAAAGAGGGCGAGGGGAATTCACAGCAGAAAGGGGAGGTCCCCCCACTTCTAATTCAAGGTAACTGGGGACCAGAGGGCGGTAGGGAGGGTCCAGGGTTAAGGGCTAGGGCGGCGCTGGCGCTCGCTCTCTCCCTCTCCCTTCCTCCTCTCTCCCCCCCTCTTTCCTCTCTCTCTCTCCACTCCCTCCGTCCTCCAAGCCAATCACCAACTGCCAGGTCCCCCAGGAGAAACTAAAACCGCCTCCTCGGACACTTAGGGGAATAAAGCAGAAACCAGACGACGCCAAGGCCTGAGGGCGAACGGGAAAGCCACCAAGGAGCCAGGTGACAGTTCCTGGGGGAAATTAACATTCAGTGGCCGGCAGCTCTGTACTCTAAATGCAAAGTCCTAACAGTAGCCGACACTCCAGAGTCTGTGTACACCTTGATAAGAGAACCAAACCGGGCGCTCCCAGAACCGGCCATCTGGGGTCTGGGATGTGGTGTTGGGCCCGGCAGGTCTCAAGTCAGACCTTACTGAGGGCGACCCGCAAGGCCTGGGATCAGAGGACGGGGCAAAGGCGGGAGCGCATCTGCCGTCCAGCCTCCGGTGAGGTTTTCCACGGCGGCCGGTGTAGACCCGGTCTCGGGGCCTTTGCTGAGTCAGTCGCGGGCGCCGCGGGCTCCGCTGGTTCCAACCCAGGCGACCGTGCTTCGCTGGCTGGTGTGACGGCTTAGAGGTGTAATTATTGCTTTGTTTTCTAATATGTAATTACTCTTTCTCGTCGCTATTGTGAATCCACCGAGCTCGACTGGAGCAGACAGGCTGATTCAAGTTTGGGGTTCCACGCGTGGGAAACACTGACCTCTGCGCGCGCCAAGGACCACACTGGCCTGCGCGACTCCCTCAGCGCGTCAGGAAAGGGGGCGTGGAGGGTTCTCATCCCGAGAAGAGTCAGCCAAACGTGACCCCACCCCTTAGATCACGCTTTCCAAGGATCTGTGAGCCGGAGCCTGGGCCTCCAGCATATTTATGACTAGAGAAGGGAGGGGAAGAGAGGGAGGGGGAGGGAGAGGCTTGTCCAGACGCTGGAAAGGCCCACGATTCCCACCGCTGCTTCAAAACCCATCTGTAAGTCTCTGGGGACCACGCGGTCCCCACACTGGTCCCCCCAAATACCTCTTGCTCAGAGTCCGGCTTCCAGGTCTTGTTCCCCGCACCCGACGGGAGCACCCCTCGCACCTCCTCATGGCCACCTAACTCCGAGGCCCGCAAAACGCCGGAACAAAGAACGTAGGCCCCACAAGCCAAGGCGGCCCTTGGAACGGATCGTGGCCCCCAGGTCCCCACCCCAGGCGCTGAAGTTCAGCGCTGCGGTGGGCGCCACAGCTCCTGCCTGCGCAGCCAGGCAGACCCCGCCCCTGGCCAGGGCGCAGGACCCGGCGCTCAGCCCGAAAGGACTGGCCGCCCCGGAAGGGGGCTCCTGGGCCAGGAGAGCAGTGCGCTTTCTATGCCGTCTGTCCCGGAGCTGACAGGTTGGCTCTTCCTCCCTGCTGCCCAGAGCTCAAAGTGTTAATGATTCCTCGCTAGGAGCCTCCCCAACCCAAACGTGCCAGGCGAGGCGACCATCACACCGACCGCCCGCCCCTAACCTCGCACCCTCTCCTTGAAATATCACATCGCTCTTCAATAATTTAGACACCTGGGAGACTGGACAAGTATAATTTTCCCACCAAATACACGAGCATGCGGGTTGCCATCCATCATGCTTTTTGTCTCGTGTGACATCGGCTTTGTGCGTTGTGGCCGTCAGGCTCCCTCCTATTTGCATGAGGCCATTCAATGGGCATTTATTTTAGCTTTGAAGATGCGCTTAAAAATCTAAACCCAGAAAAGGGGTGACAGCCCCCCCCCCCGCCTTGTGGATTTGCCCTTAGGGGCCGTTGCTTCGAGAAGGGACCCATGGGCTCGACCACAGACGAACTTTGCTTCAGAGATGGGGCCGTCGTGGAAGGGAGAAGACGCGTCCTGCGCCCTAGGTCTCCGCGTTTCTTGCCGGCAAACAATGGCCCAGCCAGAATCCGTGCGTGAGACGAGTCACTGTGCTCCGAATGCTTAAATAAATCATTGGTGGGTGAAATTACACATGCTCACTTAAAGTGTAATGTGATTAAGAGATTATGAGGTTGACGCTAATATCTCGCCTCCCAGCTCCTGGCCCCAAGTCTTGACACCGGGAATTTATCAACTCCAACTGTCCTGAAAGGCACGCACACAATAGGTCCGCACCGACCGCAAACTAGAAACAACCCAGAAACAACACGGCGCGCGCGTCTGGTGTGTGGGACGTGGTTTCCCCATAAAGGACGCGGGAAGAGGTGTTCGCGAGTGTCATCTTTGATTTTTAAAAAAGGGAGGGGGGACCGTGGCGGCGCCAGGGCTGCGCGCAGATTAGGGTCCTCTGAGCGGCTCCATCTCCCGCACGGCGGGTAAGTCCTTTATCGGGGGAAGCCCCGGCCTCGCCCGCAGACATCGTCGCCTCGAGGCGAGCGCCGGGCCGGGAGCGGAGCCGCTCGGCGACTCAGTAATGACCCGGGTTTGGCGCAGCTGCGCCCTGACCCTTTGTGATGGCGCCGATAGCGCTCGGATGAAATTATGTCCTTCCCCGGGTGTGAAATTACCATGTTTATTAATTGAGCTAGACATTAGCTCTACCTTTTTTCCTAAGCCGTGGAAATGTGCGATTCAGGGCAAATGATTCCCCGGCAGACGCCGCGCACCCCTCCCGCCGCCCCGCCCCACGCGCCTCCCCGCCCCCGCGCACCACCGAGCGGCCAGGCTGCGTAGGTTTCCACGGGAGTCAGCAGAGAGGGGCCGGCGGGCCTGCGCGTCGGGGGGCGCGGGGGCGCAGGTAGGGCGCTGTCCTCTTAGGGAAGTGACACCGAACAACAACGACGACCCCTGACTCGGACTTCCAGCACAGCCCTCAGAATTCTTGATCAGCAAAACCCAAATCGTTTTCAAGACAAAGGAGCATCAATCAGCGACCGAGACAGATTTAATGTATTAAATCTTTATTAAAGTGAAGTCATTCTTATTGAAATGATGTATTGGGTGGTACAAAGATTGGATTTTTTTTTTTTTTCCTTTTTGGACGATGCGTAAGACGGAGATGGTGGCGGGGAGCCACCGACACTGCGCCTCGCCCTAGTGGTTCTGAACTGCAACTGGGTAACTGGGTCGCTGCCCAGAACCCCGCGCCAGGGAGCACCGCCCTCGACTCCAGCAAAGCCCGTCCCTCCTCCCGCCCGCCCCCTGATTTCCGGAGACACAAGCCTGTCCCCAGCCCCTCAGAAACTTCCCTCCTGGGTCTCTGGATCGGGGAAACTGAGGCACGGTTGTCCATAAGTTCAGAGTCAGAGACTCCGGAGGCCTAGCAAGGAGGAAGAGTGCCCAGGTTTGGGGAACAGCCTCAGTGCGCTCCGTCGCCTACAGAAAGCGCCTGCGCCCCAGGCCTGCAGGAGGGAGGTCGGAGAGTGTGCTTGCTCCGCGCGCGGTCTCCACAACCCTTCCTTCCTCCCGGCAGGATTGAAAGAGGAGCTGGCTGCCCTCCCGCCTGGGGTGGACTCTCAATTAAATTGGTCTTCGGACCTGGCGTCCTTTCCACCGCGAAGCAGGACGAATTCAGAGAGGGGGTCCTCTGCTCCAGGGACGGGCTGCCCAGCGCCTTCCGCCTTGCCTGTGAAATGGCCTGAATTCTTATCTCCCCAGGAGTAAGGGCACAGGGGATCTGAGACTGTAGGCGGCTTTCCAGAATGGCAGCCCCAACCTCCAGAAGATGTATTTGTGTCTCCACCTTCAGACCCAGACGTCCACACCGACTGAAAATGAACTGTTGGAATCAATTTCCTTGCAATACTCAACTTTTTCCCCTCGCTCATATTTCACCAATGGGCTGAGCGTTCTAGGGGTTGATTCAATTTAGTATTTGCATAACCACGAGAAGAAGGTGGCTTTGCAGACTCTGTGAATGGGTCTCTTGTTTGTTGTGTGTGTGGTGGGGGCTCTTGTGGGGTTGGATTTTTAAACACATGCGGGGATGGTACCTCTGAGGCTGTGTGGCTGCCCCCCCACCGCCACCACCACCGGTCACAGACAGAGAAGCTACTGGACTGAGCGTAGACTCCTCGCCCTGCTCCCTCAGGCGCTCCCCGCCTGCTACCTACCCAGGAACCCTCTCCCTTCCAGTACACTCCAGTGTGGCCTGCCTGCCTTCGTTCCAGGCAGCCCTGCTCTTAAATACAAATCGCTTTGGTTAACTGAAATCAGTCAGTGGCGAGGGGCTGGGGTAATGCTGGTCTATACTTTGCACACAGGAACGGAACAAGGAGAATATTCAAACACGTAGCCCATTTTAATAGCATCCCATGCACCGCACTAATTAAATATTTCACAGCTCCCCTAGTTAATGTGCTAACACTGAAATTTTTTTCCACCAAATCATACAAATTGGCCTTCTGGAACACTGGCCCCACCCCAACTGCCTCCTCGCTCGCACACCCACAACATAGTTACATACAGCCTGCCACAGACTCCTACCCACCGGTTTTCTGAATGGCGTTACGAAGAATTTTGTTAAAGAAACATCAGACTAATTGCTGCCAGAAGACCCGTCTCTTAGAGAAATCTGGTTTTCATAAGCCAGATTCAGTAAAGGTAGTGGTTAGATTTAAGCCTAGTAGAAGGTTCTTAAGGTTTTCTCAGCGAAGGAGGGAAATACAAAGAAACACTAAATTCAGCCAAAATACTAGCAGAGGGAGAAGGGAAGATGATGGGGTGGGAGGAAAGTTCAACACAGTTCTCTGAACTCTTGTCTCCTGCCTTCCTCTGGAATTCACCAATACCTACTGACATGTTTTCCAAGGAAGCCCCTGCATCTCACAGTTACTCACCAATGACCTTGACTCTCCGTGTGGCACAAACTCTAGAGGGTGGTCAGACGACTCCCCAGGTCCTCTCCTGCTGTATCAGATCCTCCTTTCCTTTCGGTTGGTACCAAAAGGCCACTGAGAAACAAGCAGATGGATGGTCTCTCTCCTTAGCTCCATCACTGAGAAACACAGGCTTTCCCGGAGGTGATGTGGGAGGACCGTGTAGGGGTCCCTGCCGGTCTGTTCCCGGCCTTCCATAGCCAAACTGGCAGGGTATGCCCAGCCTTGAAACAGAGATGGAATGCAGTGATGTAGGTGGGTTTGGTAAGGTCTGGATACCTGAGCATTTGAAAAAGAAACACTGCTCAAAGAATGATCCTGTTATTAATGGGCTGGTTTCATTTTAGGTTTTCCTGCCCAAAACTTTCCTGTAGCTTCTGGTTCCTAAAGATTTTACAGGTGTGATCCCAGGGCTGGTGAGAAAGGCTCTGGAACTCATCATTTTGTAATAATGGATGGCCCCGAAGCCCACCTGCTTCCAGTTGGTCCAGGAAACTGGAATCCCCATTTACATCTGGGTGCAGAAAGAAGAGAGGCTCATTCAGTTCCCCTGCATCTGAGTCTTCAGGACCACTTTAGCTTGGAAGAAACACCTCACCTTCAGGCCCCCTCAACCCAGGCTCCCTGATAGTCCGAGGACACAGCTTCCATTTTTGGAACCATTGTCTTGGCTATGCAAGGCAGAGGCAGGATACAGAGAAATTAAATAACAAGTATGTTTATTGAGTGTAGTCTCCCCGTTGGGGTTCCCATAGCCCTTGCCATCTTAGTGGTTAGTATTTAATGTCCCTGTCTTCCCAAGATTATTTCTTTTGAATCCACTCCCCCACTAGCACCCATGTAACTACAGAGATGAGGATGGGAGGGGTGTAGTTCTTGCTGTTTGTTCTATAATTACAAAATTATCATAATATAAGCAAATGAATAAAAATTTCAAAACCTCTCTTCCTCTGCTTCTCTGACAACCCCACATGGTTAGGGTCTGAGGGATTTTATTCATTCCTCACAGCCTCATAACCATTAACAAAATATATGAAGCCACTTAGCTAACAATGTACCCATCTTCTAGGCTCTAGGAAGAGATAGGACAGCCTTCCCCCAAAGTTCTCATTCTACAGCCTAGACAATGTGAAACAGACTCAAGGCAGTATATTTTCACTCACATGCTAACACTGTGAACATTAAGGCTTGGTTTAAAATACAGGGACATTGACATTAAGTTTTGGCTGATCCCCTTGGTCAGTCTAGGAGACCTCAGTGACTTCATCTGACTCTGGAAGTGGAGTAAGGCCAGGGAAGTTGGCATTAAAGACCCATGCAAAGGGCAGGAACTTATCCCTTTCAAATACTTCACAGTCTTCTTAGCCTGAACGTGTGAGCAGGAAGTGGAATCACGAAAAAGCTCCACGTGGTTCCAACCATGAGGACCTGCTGCATTCTAAGATGGCAGGAAGTGGGACATGTCCATTAATATTGCCTCTGTCCTCTTGATCCTCCCAAAATAAATTGTTGCAGAAAGAAAACTACCTAAAGTGTCTGAGATCAGTCCATGGACTGACTTGGAATTTGAGAAAACTGTTCATTACCCCAACATTCTCATTGTATAAACAAACAGCAAAGCTGGGATCTCATAACTGAACTACAATCTCTTCTGTTTGTATTTGCATAATAATTGCTACACAAAATCCAACCTCTCGCTTTCTCTTTTGCACTTGCCTTCATTGTTTTTTTCTGTAGCATCAAAGTTTTTTATATCTGCTTCTAAGGCCTTGCCTGGAGTTCCTCTTTTCCCTCTGCCATTGCTCCTTTTCCTTTCCTAATCAGTGACAGGCTTTTTTTCCTGGAGCTAGGAAGCCAGGGAAAGTATTAAATTGGGAGTGTGAACTTCCACATATGCCAAGAGTGAATGA
This sequence comes from Pedetes capensis, assembly GCA_007922755.1. Lineage (NCBI taxonomy): Eukaryota > Metazoa > Chordata > Mammalia > Rodentia > Pedetidae > Pedetes > Pedetes capensis. Next base: position 554 of record VMDO01013697.1, on the reverse strand, counting down.
TCAAAAGGCAGAGATCTTCAGAGGCAACTTTTACTTACGCCAGAGAGAGAGAGGGGGAGAGAGAGAGAGAGAGAGAGAGAGAGAGAGAGAGAGAGGGAGGGAGGGAGGGAGGGAGAGGAAGGACACCTGTACTTGGCAATCAGTGCTGAGGGGTTTTGTCACAGCTTTGGGAATCAGAGCCCAGGTACGCTGCCCTTCAGGTGGGGCCTTCCCCGGGCTGGGCTGGTTCTGCTGGGCTTGTTCCTGCCTGTCTTTCTATCCTGCTAGGCTGCCCAAAGCCTCCGCAGAAGCAGCCGATTTCTGAGGCTTCAACGAAAAAAATAACTGGGATGAAAGATGTTTTCCCTTTGCGAGCGACTTTCGCCTTGTCTTTCCAAAGCACCTGACACCAGGGGCTCACAAAAGACCTGTTTGGTTCTGCATTGCTGTTGTGGCCTTTTTGCTGTTAGATCTCCTCTTCTCTCTCTCTGTCTCTCTCTGACGCTCTCTCTCTCTGTGTCTCTGTCTTTCTCTTTCTCTCTGTCTGTCTGTATGTCTCTTTCTGTCTCTTTCTC
>VMDO01013696.1:0-57255 GCA_007922755.1 Pedetes capensis | reverse complement strand
CATGTAGTCAGGAGAGAACAATCCCTGGAGAAGGACATCATGTTTGGAAGAGTGGCAGGTCAACGCAAAAGAGGAAAACCCTCCACCAGATGGATTGACACAGTGTCTGCAACAATGGGCTTAAACATAAATAAGATTGTTTGCCTGGCACAGAATGGGCAAGTGTTTCGATCTGCTGTACATAGGGTCGCTATGAGTCGGACTTGACTCAACGGCACCTAACAACAACAACAACAACAAGCTGGGCACCATCAAGAGGGTCTGAAGTTCAATATGACACCAGCCCTATTATAATTAAAGAAAAACTGCCCCCTCCAAACTTGACACACAGACTGTGAATTACTCTTTAAAAAGAAATTTTCAAAAATAGTTTTTTGTTTTCTACATTGACCATCTTATAGATATTAGCTTTTATCATTTTTAGCTTGAAGTTTTATAAAACAACTACCTATAAGAACTAAATGCTTATATTTTTACTGCTATTTTCTTTTTATTTTATTTTTTATTTATAAATGTAAGTGAGAAACAGAGTAATAAGTCATTTACCATATATCCATTATGCAACTTCTAAATATTTTGTTAGCATACTCATCTTACGATTTTTAGAACAGTATAAACTAAAGAAAAAAGTAGGAATTTTAATATGTAATGAAAATCATATGCAATTATGAGTTATTTCTCATTTTTTCTCCCCCATTTTTCTATGTATTCATATAGCTACCTCCTATATTTTGAGAATTTCCTCTCCTCCTTTACCCCTCTACATTGTTCCCCACTTCCCCAAACTCCACTCTCATCCACTTATTCCCTCCTCACTCCTTTCTGATCTGCTTGCATTTTCCATTTTTAGGTATGATTGCTCATTTTTATATATCTAAATTTGTATTTTTTAATTTCTTTATGTTAATTTTAGCTTGCACATATGAGTGAGAACATATGGTATTTCTCTTTTTGGGTCTGGGTTAATTTGCTTAAAATGATATTCTCTAGTTCCATCCATTTCGCTGCAAATAAAATAATTTCATTCTTGTTTATTCCTGAGCAGTATTCCATTGTGTAAATAAACAACAGGTTTTCAATCCACTCCTTTTTTTGATGGCTTGGTTGATTATATACCTTGTGATTGTGAGGAGTGCTGCAGTAAGTATGGAAGTGCAGGTGTCCCTGTTCTGTGATGACTTATCTTCCTTTGGGTATATTCCCAGGAATGGTACAGGTGGGTCATATGGTAGTTCTAAGTTTTTTGAGGTACCTCCATATTGATTTCCAAAGTGGCTAAACTCATTTAGTCCCATGAGCAGTGTAAAAGTGTTCATGTTCTCCACATCCTTTCCCATAAAGTTTTGTCAAACTTTGCCATTCTAAGTGGAGTGAGATGGAATCTTAGTGTTATTTTGATTTGTATTTCACTAATGTCTAGGGATATTGAGCTTTTTTTCATGTGTTGATTGGCCATTCATATTTTTTCATTTGAGAACTGTCTGGTCAGTTCCATTGCCTGCTTATTTATTATTTGTTATTTTGGTGTTTGATTTCTTAAGTTCTTTGTACATTCAGGAAATTAGTCCTCTGTCAGATATGTAGGATGCAAAGATTTTCTGCCATTTTGTGGGCTCTCCCTTTGCTTTTTTGTTTCCTTTGCTGTACAGAAGCTTGTTATTGTTGTTGTTAGATGCTGTTGAGTTGGTATCTGACTCATAGCGACCCTGTGTGCAACAGATATATCACTATTGTTGTGCTTCTCTGCCATTCATAGAATTTTCAATGGCTGTTTTATGGGAGTCGGTTGCCTGGTCCTTTTTCCAAGCCTCTAGCACCTGGCATTCCCAGGCAGTCTCCACTCAAGTACTAACCAGGTCCTACCCTGCTCGTCTTCTAAGATCTGAGAGGATCAGATGGCACAGTGCTGCAGCTATTGGCCAGAAGCTTGTTAGTTTATGTAATCCCATTTGTTGATCCTTGGTGCAGTTGCTTGGGCAATTAGTCTTGTTGAGGAAATACTTGCCTATGCTTATGTGTTGGAGTGTGTTCTCTATCTTTTCTTACAGTTTTAAGATTTCTGGTTTTATGTTGAAGTCTCTGATCCATTTTGAGTTGACTCTCACAAAGATTGAGAGACATGAGTGTATTTTCATTCTTCTGTAAATGAGTACCCAATTTTCCCAGCACTGTTTGTTGAAGAGGTTATTTTTTCACCAATGAATGTCTTTATCCCCTTTGTCAAAGGTCAGATAGCTGAAGTTGTGTGGGTTTATCTCTGGGTCTTTAATTGTGTTCCATTGATTTACTTCTATTGTCAATCTATGTGTCATGAAAATCCTTTTAGAGCAACCCATTATCAACACATATCCTGTATGGATATATCATTTTGCCATCTTATATGTTGAATTAATTTGCTTCAGAAAACACTGTGCAAAACATTGGGGTAAGTGGAATTTCTATTTCTTTGGAACTTCTGTCCACTAAGTTATATGAAAGGTAACATAACAGAGTGGGAAAAAGGTGAAAACTCAGATTAATTTAGTAATACGAGAAAGCTAAAATTAGAAAAAGAAAGATCAGCAGTAGATGATTTAAATGACTGAATAATTAAATGAAAGATGAATCCTCTTCAGTTAAGCACCTTGTCTTCCTAATCAGTAGTTCTCCTTTAGTGTTACGAGCTGTAATGAAATGCTCTTTGAAAAAAATTCTTTTATCATCATATATAAAATGCCACTTTCATGTTGGTCAAGATGTCAAACATACTGATATGCTTAATTAACTATGACATAGGAGAACACCATGATAATGTTATATATTTTTGTTGTTGTTGTTAGGGGCAATTGAGTCGGGTCAGACTCATAGCAACTCTGTGTTCAACAGAATGAAAAACTCCCCCCAGGCACATGATCTTATTAATGTTTAAGACCATTGTTGCAGACACTGTGTCAGTCCATCTAGTGGAGGGTTTTTCTTTTTTTTGTTGTTGACCTGCCACTCTCCCAAACATGATGTTCTTCTCCAAGGATCTGTCCCTTCTGACTACATGTCCAAAATACATAAGACTCAGTCTAGCCATCCTTCCAATGAACACTCTGGCTGCACTTCTTTAAGGACACATCTTTTGATTCTTTTGGCAGCCCATGGTATATTCAATATTCTTCTCCAGCACCATAATTCAAAAACATCAATTCTTCTGTCTCCCTTATTCAATGTCCAAGTTTCACAACCATATAATACAACTGAAAACACTATGGCATAAGCCAGGCACACCTTCTTCTTCAATGTGTGACATCTTTGCTTTTCAACACTTTAAAGAGTTTTTTTGCAACAGCTTTCCCCAATGAAGTATGTCTTCTAGTTTCTAGACTGCTGCTTTTGTGGGTGTTGATTGTAGAACCAAGCAAAGCAAATATTGGACAACCTCAATCTTTTCTCCATTTATCATGAAGTTGTTTAGTGATCCAGTTGTAACAATTTTTGTCTTCTTGATGTTGAGGTGCAATCCATACTGAAGGCTGTGTTCCTTGATCTTCATCAGTGTTTCAAATGCTCTTCACTTTCAGCAAGCAGAGTGGTATTATCTGTATAATGCAGGTTGTTAATGAGTCTTCTCCATTTATGATGCTGCATTCTTCTTTATTAAGTCCAGCTTCTCAGATTATTTGCTCAGCATAGGGATTGAAGAGGTGTAGTGAAAGGATAGAGCCCTGACACACTCCTTTCTCGACTTTAAATCAGGCAGTGTTTCCTTGTTCTGCTGGAATGACTGCATCCTGGTACTTGTACAGATTCCTCATGAGTACAATGAAGTGCTCTGGTATTCCCATTTTTCTCAGTGTTATCTGTAATTTGTTATGATCGACACAGTCAAGTGACTATGCATGGTCTATCAGACATAGACATATTTCTGGTACTATCTGCTTTTGGCTAATATCCACTCGACATAAGCAGGGATATTCCTGGTTCCATGCTCTCCTCTGAATCTTGCTGGATTTTCTGGCAGTGCCCTGTCTATATATTGCTGCAGTGACTTTTGGGTGATCTTTAGTAAAATTTTACTTGTATATAATATTAATGATATCATTTGATAATTTCCACATTCAGATTGATCTCCTTCCTTGGGAATAGGCACAAATATGGATCTCTTCCAGTCAGTTGGCCAAAGAGCTGTTTTCCAAATCTCCTGGCAAAAACAAGTGAGTACCTCCAGTGCTGCATCTGTTTGTTGAAACATCTTGATTGGTATTCCATCAAGTCCTGGAGCCTTGTATTTTGCCAGTTCCTTCAAGGCAGCTTCTACTTCATCCTTTAGTACCACTGGTTCTTCATGACTTATATAACCTCTTGTCATGGTTCATCATCCATTTATTCTTTTTGGTATAATGAGTCTGTCTATTCTGTCTATGTTCTTTTGGTGTTTTCTGCATTGTTCAATATATTCTCTGTGGAATACTTCACTATTGCCATTTAAGCCTTGAATATTTTCTTCATTTCCTTAAGCTTGAGAAAAACAGTGTGTTCTTCCCTTTTGCTTTTCTATCTCCAGCTCTTTGAACATGTCCTTATAACATTTGGTTATCTAAGATATAACCCCCCCAAAAAAATCATTGGATTTTTAAAATTACAGAAAGCATATTCTTAGAGATCATTATAAATATGTTATCCATCTTGTTATTTTAAACTGTTCAGTCTTGATTGCATTGTAATTGTGTGGATTTTTAAATAAAAGAGTAACAAACATTCTCTTGGCAAATTTGTCTTCTTAATTTTAAAGTTAAACTGTAAAAAGCAAGTAGCCTAAATTACTTAAATAATAAATGACATTTATAATATGTAAAACCATGAACATTTATTTTGGAAGTCCAAAATTAACTGTGTGTTTATTAATAATAGCTACATTTTTGACTCTAGGAAATTATGCAACAGTATGTCTAAAGATGACTTTTTATAGCCAGGTTATTTTGCTGATAGGGAAATAGGGACAGAAAGAGGATTTAGTATCTTGGAAAGCAGCAGTATGTTATATACCTTTGTATGTAGCCAGGAACCTTTGTACATTATTTGCCTTAGTTTTTCCATCAGTGAAATGGGATGGCACTCTTATATAGGATACTTGTACTTAGACAGCATGTACTTAGAAAATAGTGGTTTGCTTGCCTATCTTATCAAAGTTAAAAATAGTTATTATTTGCTGGAAAGTGCTTTTCTTTTCCTCAGGCCACGTGCTTATCAGAATGTAACATACTCTGACATCTTCCTAGTTTACCAAAAAGATCTTGCTTTCAATGAAGATAATAAAAGCACCAGTATGTGTTAATTGCTAACATTGAACATGTTAATAGAGACAGCAGGGAAAGGAACAGCCAGGTTAATCTACAGCAGTATTTTTTCTAAGCCGGATCTGTGGTTCATTTGCCCTGAATCTACTGAGACTATGACTGGAAAGGCAAATTTCTGGTCCTCAAATCAAACATTTCTAGTAATGTATATAAAACCTTACATACAAATGATAGAATTTCTCTGTGAAACACGATTACATAGTCTGTTATGAATCAACTTGTGGAGTTTGCATTTTACATAGAACTATAGGTGATTCTTTTTACATTAATGTTAGAGTCGCTGGGCACTGTGCTCTCCAAAATTCCTCAATTTGGGAAAAGTTTATTAAGAGTTTCTTACAGAAGTGAGAAGTTGTGCTATGGGAAATATGAAAATTCTGCAGACATCCTGCCAGACATATAACCAGCGCACCTTCTGGTCTCAGATCAGGACAAATTCTATGTGAACTAAATGCAAAAAGGTCTTCTGAGTGGATGAGATGGGTCAACAAGAGGGACATGCTTCCTTATTCCCACTTGCTAGAGAGTATGAAGAGTACTGAGGCATTTATAGAAGAAACAAATTTGCTTCTTTTAAGTTATTTCTAATAGTGAAGCAAAGTCATAGGTTCGTCCATTTTCTACTCCTAGTTCCAAGGGGGGAAAAAAAAAATTCTTGGTGCAAAAGTATTTGGGCAAAAGCTAGACTAAACAAATTTAACAAGGTTCTTCTACTGCAAGCTGTACAGGAAATCTCAGAGCCTTGTATTTCCAAATATGGCATGCAGCATTTCTCAATTTGCTTGACATGGAACTCCCACACAATCTTGTGTGTGTGTGTGTGTGTGTGTGTGAGAGAGAGAGAGAGAGAGAGAGAGAGAGAGAGAGACAGAGAGAGAGACAGAGAGAGAGACAGAGAGAGAGACAGAGAGAGATAATACTTGGTTTCTGTACCTTCAGGTGAATTTCTAAAATTCTTTTAGGGTTGACAAGTAGAAGCAGCAAACAAAAGGAAAGACTCAAACTTTAGACCTGTATATATAGACAACAGATTTACCCTGTGAAGGTGCACTTGGGGATTTACAGGAGATTATGTTTCAGGTTTCATATACCCTAAGAATAACAAGACAGGTGGTAACTTGTTATTTTCCTAAGTATGACTTGTTACTCTATGACTTGATATAATTGATCTTTTTCTTGGGCCATTTTGTTGTTGTTATTGTTGTTAGATGTCATCAAATTGTGTCAGACTCATAGCTACCCTCATAGTGTCTTCATTGGCTGATTTTTTTTTTGAGATTGCTTAGGGAGTGGATTGCCACAACCTTCTTGCATTTTCTTGGTGCTGGGGATTGAACCCAGGCCCTCAGAGTACAGAGCAGTGCTGTACCAGCTGAGCTAAATCCCAACCCCTTGGGCCACTATAAAATTTCTAAATTATACCAAGACATTTAATTATGGAATATCATCCTGAACTCCTATTATGAGGTAGTCTTTTAAGTTGATGATTTTGGATTTTAAAAATACCATAAAGCTACTGCTTCATACTAAGATGTGAGAGGGCACAATTTTGTCTTCAACCCTTGTATATTTTTAACTTTGCAGTTTTAGTTATTTTAAACCTTTATATGAAATAATATACACAACACACAGAGCACCAAATGAAAGAAATACATAGCTTAATGAGTTACTAAAGGCAGACACCCTTGTTTTGGTGACAAGGTGATATAGAACCTTGCCAAGTACCCCAGAAACCCAGGATCTCCTTCTATTAAGAGAAAATGTGCACTGTGTTGTATGCCTATAATCCCAGCGACTCAGGAGGAGGAGGAGGCAGCAAGATCACAATTTCAAGGCCTGAGGCAGCCTGTATAACTTAATGAGACCTTGTCTCAAAATAAAGAGTAAAAAATGGGCTAGGAGTGCAGCTCAGAGGTAGAGCACTTGCGAAAGCATGCTTGAGTCCCTGGGTTTAGCCCTTGTGTACAGGGGAAAAAGGAAAAGGGCAAGAAAAGCAAACTGTAGTCTTAAATTTAAATTAGAATTATCAATGTGACAGTAGGAACATATATATGTTATCTATAATATTATATATTATATGTAATAGACATTACATATAATATAAATAATAATAATACATATTATATGTAATAGACATTACATATAATATATAATATTATAGATAACATATATAACTATATTATATATTATGTATTAAGTTATATAATTACATATATAATATGTATATATTATATATAGCAATATATATTACAACATGTGTGCATATGTTATATATACATATTATATAATAATATATATTAAACACTATATAGTATATACATATACATATATATGTATATACAATGTATATATGTGTATATGTATACACATACACATGTATATATCTGTATATATATTTATATATACATGTGCATATATTATATGTATATATGATATATATACATATTATATAATATATATATAACTTGTATATACACATACTTACACATGTTGTTGTTAGTTGCAGTTGAGTCTGACTTATAGCGACCCTATGTACAGCAGAATGAAACACTCCCTGACACTGTGCCATACCTGACAGTATGTCAGTGCTTCTCTGCTATTCATAGAGTTAATAATGGCTAATTATTTGAGGATTACTTTGGGAGTGGGCCACCATATCCATCTACCATTTTTTTCATGTTAGGGATTGATACCAGGGCTTCAGAGAGTACAGAGAAGCACTCTACCAACTGAGCTAAATCCCAGCCCCTATACTTACATATACATCATACATAATATACATATATGTATGATACATGTATATACATATATGTGTATATACATATATGTCTATATACACATATATCTATCATACATATATTTGTGTGTATATGTAGTGCACATACTTAAGCACTGTATACATATCCCATATATCAGCATGGGAGAAGGATGTGGCATTCCACTCCCCAGGCAATGCTGAAACAGTCATTGAAAACCCTCTGAGGGTCACTATCTATGAGTCGGACACAACTCGATGGCACCCAACAACAACAATATATCAGCATATATACAATTAATGATAAATCTACTTGTTCTATTTTTTCCTGCTTATACTGAAAATAAATAGAAATAATCTAGTAATAGTGAGCACCCTGAGTGTCAAGACTGAGGTCTAAAAATACTACTTTCCATATATTTATCCAATATCTTAGTTTTATTGAAGCAGAACATTATTATGGGAAATGCTAAGGTTTTAAGAAATCTCAGAGAGATACTACGTCTCTGTTCAAGCTATCTGAATTTGGTTTGCTTTACATTTACAATGAAAACATCAATTTAGATCTAAGAAGTAGATGTTTTTTTTTCAAAGCAACACTTATAAATGTCTCCCTGGATCTTCTCTCACTTCAAACAGGTGGTTATATAAGCTTTTTCATTTTTGCCCTGGGTAAAGCCAACATTATCAAGTTTCTTAATGTTATACTACAGGTTCATATGCTATTGATCACTTGTCATCATGGGTACAAGTAATTTATGATGGTTAGAGAAACTAGGGTTGCTGTGAGTTGGACTCAACAGCACCTAACAACATGTTTTAATATGTAAAAACAGATTTTACTTTCTTAATTCTAAATCAGAGAATACAAAACCTCAGGAATCCTGAATTTATACAAACATGAACATAGAACATGTGAAGTACCCAGTGTAAACAATGTGACTGCATCACTAATGTGTATTGGAAAGGGTCCAATTAGGAGGCCAAAACCATAAAGTAATTTGAATAAAACTTTAATAAAAAGACTATTAACTGTAACACGGATTAACCATGAAAGGTAGAAAGAACTTTAAACAATTTCTTTGTAGGCTGAAAGTATCCAGATATTAGGGGCTGAATTGTTCTCCCCTTCCTGCCCGCCAAAGTTCATTTGTTGAAATCCTAATACCCAGCACCTTGCAATATAACCATATCTGGTGATTAGGTCTTCAACAAGGTAATTAAAGTTAAAATGAGGCCTTCAGGGTATGCTCTCATCCATTTTGACTGATGTTCTTATAAGAAGAAATTTGATGATAGAGATGCCCAAGAATATATGCGCAGAAAGACTACATGAAGATATAGCAAGAGGGCCGCCATCTACAGAAGAAATTGGACTGCTGACACTTTAATATTGGACTCTGTGCCTCTAAAACTGTGAAGAAATTACTTTCTGTTGTTTAAGCTACCCAATCTTTTGTATTTTGTTACAGCAGCCCTAGAAAACTAAGGAAGGGATAAACTGGGAAGGGGAGGGGGAGCCTTTCAAGGCTAGAATTCAGATCTCATTGCAGTAAGTATAGCTGCAGCTCACTGGCTGTCGGATTTGGTTCAAAGTTGCTAGGCAAATAGAAAACTCCATTCCAGAATCTAAGGAACTGAGAATGGCAGGCAGAGAAAACTGCTTTTGTAGGGTTCATTTGTGTCCAGACTGGTGTATAGATGTAAGAAATGGGAACATGTGCATTAATCATGTGATACAAGTGCATGTTGAGGTGGGGCATATCGAAGCATTTACTGGACTAGGATGAGGCTATTAACTCACTGAGTTTAGTCTGTTCTTTGGGGCATACAGCTGGGGTGCAGTACCAGTGAAATATCCTGAGTGCTCTGCTAATAGCCTAGTAGGAGGATCAAGAAGCAGCAAATGCAGGTACAGTGGAACAGAAAAGAAAGCCCCTTCTTCTTGCAATGTTCCTTTAGTATTTTCTACTGACAGTGCTTAAATATATCACGTTCACCACAAAGGAGGAATACTTCCAGTGTTCATCACTCTTATATCAAAACAGGCAATGAAGGATGAATTTGGAGGTGAGAGGCAATAGATTGATAGCCATTGCATTTATTATATCCCCTTTCCATAGATTAGCAGTGTTTAAAACTTTCAAAACAACTTTTGTTTTTTAAATCATCCATCATTAGACAATAGGCTAATCTAACACATTTGTAGACTTGAATACAATAAAATATACAGTTCCTAAGAAAATTTAACCTAATTCATTCTTGGTTTAAATAGCCTATGTTGAGATTACTGTAATAGAATGTTTTACAGACTACATTTATGGTAAACTTCAAGAGAAAGTTAAAAATCGTTGTTGTTGTTAGGTGCCGTTGAGTCGAGTCCAACTCATAGTGACCCTATGTACAGCAGATCGAAACACTTGTTGATTCTGCACCAGGCAAACGATCTTATTTATTAAGCCCATTGTTGCAGACACTATGTCAATCCATCTGGTGGAGGGTTTTCCTCTTTTGCGTTGACCTGCCACTCTTCCAAACATGATGTCCTTCTCCAGGGATTGATCTCTCCTGACTACATGTCTGAAATATATAAGACGCAGTTTGGCCATTCTTGCTTCCAAGGAGCACACTGGTTGTACTTCTTCTAGGACAGGTTTGTTGGTTCTTTTGGCCGTCCATGGTATATTCAATAGATGTCTCCAGCACCATTAGGGTTACTGTTAATACATGATGAAACTCTGGATGATCAGTTTGTTTATCTAGACATCTTAAACAGGAGTGGCCACTCTTTGGGCTTCCCTGGGCTACCACCTTGAGTAAAGAGGGATTGTCTTGGGCCACACATAAATTATATAATACAGTTAGTGTGTACACATAAGGGGAGTCATGAAGAAGATAAATGCTAAAAAACACATGACTTTAAAAGATTTTGTGGGGCCACATTACTTGTTGTCCTGGGCTTCATGCAGCCCATGGGCTATGGGTTTGCATGCTATCCTTAAGATATTTAAGGTAGTGGGGTTACTAGGGAGGGTATTAATTGGTCAATAAATTTTACCTTTTGGGCTTTGTTTCCCAATCAGAACATTTTGTTAGATATGTTTTCATTCTGTGGGTGAAGTAGTAGGAGAAAAGTGATATAAGTCAAATTATTTTTTACTACTAGTTGCCTCAGTTGATAGTGCTTCTCTGCACTCTGAGGCCCTGGGTTAGATCCCTTGCACCATGAAAATGGGAGGAGGACCTAGCAGTCCTCTCCCTAAACAATCCACCATCGAAAACCCTATGAGAGTTGCTATGAGTCAGACCCCTCTCGACAGCACTTAACAAGTGCTTTTATTTCAGCATAGAAGTGATATAATAAGATTGATTCCTTGATTCAAAAAGACAGCACTAATCTTCTGCACCCCTAGAAATAAAACATTTATGTGGAGACCACTCTCATAACTTTAGTTCATAATTTTGTAATGAGCTTACCTTTTGAATAGCTTCTAACAATGCAAATCTCATCCATATTTGTATCATGACTCTGCCACAGTAAGAATATCCAAAAAATCTTGAAGTAAATTTATTATATTTTATTCCCATTTCAAAATATACTTAAAACAAAGGTGTGTATAACCAGAGCTGTAATACAGATCTTAATAAAGACAAAAGGATATGATCCCTGCTTAAGAGAATGTACTGTTTTTTGGAGGATTCAAGTTTGAAAAAAATAAACCGTCTTTGAAAAAGTAGCATTATGGATCAGTGTGCCTCATCATACTGCTGTATACAAGTTTAAGGCTGTAGAAGGCTATCACCGATTAATAATATCTGTATGCCTTTTATTTGGGAGTGGGTAGGAGTCTCCAGTCAGTGCAGATCACACATTCACTGGTAATTCATGCAAATGTAAGAGTCCCACTGTCAGTGTTGGCTTGCAGCAGTGCTTCACAGTTCAGAGACCCTTGGTGACATCTCCTGGAACCTGCCCTGGTTGTCATTACAGTTGCTTGAATCAGACCCACGAAAGATGGTTATGGGACATGTCAGTGTAAAAGGGGCAATTATTTTAGAAGGACTATAATTTAGGTTGGAAGCCAATGAGAATGGAGAGTTTCAATCTTTGGTTCCACTGTTAAAATTACTAAAGCATTACTCATCAAAAAACTAAACTAATGAAAAAAATGGTAAAGTATATGAAAATTCTTTCAGCATTTATCAAGGTGTTGGCTGGAGGTTAGCTATGGGAAAACAAAACAGATTCATGTGACTTTTGTCCTTATGAAACTTTTGGTTAATGAAAGAAGACAAAACACATACAAGTAGTGTGAAATAGTAACATAGCTCTAGATATAACAAAGTCCTACCCTTGAAGTACACAAACTTATGATTGTTAAGAGTACTCTCTGTCAATCCCCAGAGTTGACTCATTCTCTCATATACAGTTTTAATAAGCTTATTTATTAGTTTCAAACATATAATATTAGAAATAGTCAATAGATGAGGATAAGAGCTTCTAGAGGCAGCATAGTGAATTAGAATGACAAATTATGTTTCACTTCAGGATAGAACTTAGGGGATCTTAAAATATTTAACTGAACATTTTTGATGCATTGTGCCATGAGAGCCATTATAATCTAGTGTTTGGCATTCTCAATAATAAGCAGTTTAAGACAGTTTTAAATAATTTGCCTTACCTTCTTTTTGGTAGTTCTACCAAAATCTGTCACGTTTTTTTAAAATTCCATTTTTGAAATGTTCTGTAAAAATGGTAAATTGAATCTTTTGTCTTTAGACCAAACAATCACTGATTCTAAAATTATCAGCCATTTGCACAGGATTTTCAAGAGCAGATAATTAAGAATGTTTTCTTGAAAGAAGAATAACCATACTGCAGTGTATAACTGTAGTCATAAAAATGCAATGCATTAGTGTTTAGCAGTTTTGAAAATTTGTGTTTTAAACTGTTTTATAGATATCTCTTGTTTTGCCTTATAAGAAGTCATTTAAAAACAAATGTGTCAGTTTGTCCTTATAGAGGAATACTGGTTCAGTTGATTCCCTGACACTGATGTGGAGAAGGGAAACTATGGGGGTCAAGGTTACAGGTTCACCATAGACTTTCCTGAGCAAACTAGGGTTTGGGTCGCAACCCATCCTCAGAGACTGAAGAGGCAATAACAGTGTATTGGGGAGCTTTTCATTGGTGTGACCAAAATACCTGATGGACACAATGTAAGGGAGGAAACATATTTTGGTTCATAGTTTAAGAGGGTTCCATCCATTATGGCAGGGAAAGCATGGTGGAGCAGCTCATTTCAAAACATGGTGGGCCAAGAAGCAGAGCTTACAGGATGGGGTTAGGGATAACATACCTCCAGTAGGCTTCCCCCAGTGACCTACTTCCTCCAGCTAGATTAAACCCCCTACAGTTTCCACAGCCTCCCAAAATAGTGCCACCAGCTGGGGACCAAGTGTTCAAATACATGAAATTATGGGGGATAGATCATATTCAATCCCTAACAAGATGTGCAGTAGATGGGGATGAGTAACTACAGCAAGTCAACCAAAGTGCAGCTGTACTGTTAGGCAAAACTGTTAGTGGGAGCCTTAATAGTGGTTCTTTCTATTCAAGACTCTTTTTAAAAGGCAGGTGGGGAGTCAAAACTGGAGATCCTAAGTACAGAAATTTTCATTAAGTAAGCTGTCCTGCCCCCAGGTAAATTTGAGTTTAAAATATGTATATTAGGAAAAGTAGGATTTAATAATATCACTTTGGCTATTGAAAAACTGTTATAACTGTGTTTGAACTGCTTAATGCTTACTTCCAAAGTACTTGTTTTCTTAATGAAATTATTAAAATTTTAGGATGAATGGAGTGGGTCTGATTTCCCAACTTTTTCAGTTGAAAAGACCAGTGATCTCAGACAAGAGCTGCCAAGCCACAAGCTCACCATCTAGTGGTGAAAGGTTACTGTAATTTATAGTTTGTGTCACGTTTTCATGCACCATAGAAAATGACAAGCTTCTTGTCACTGGGGTAGCAATATAACATTTTCTCAGATGTTAAAATGAGACTCCATAACACCAGAATATTCTCTCCTTTATTTTTCTTCTTAAAATACCATGGTGAAAATTTACAGAGGTTTTATTCTTACTCCTACCTGGAAAGGGAAGAAGTGAGTCTTTTGGAATTGTGATTACCAAATGCTGGCTATTTTTACATTTCTTTCACTTAAGACATTGCATTTTTTAAAGCAGGAAGATAAGGAATTAAGTGGATTTCTATGACAGCTTTTAGTTGTATTTGTGGTGTATGGCTTCTTGAGTTCAATACGTAGTTTAGTAGTTTAGTTTTTAATGGTTTTCTGTCTGCATTTATATACATTGGGGCAAAGGTAATAGGGTAGTTGAAGGAAGCAAAGAAACCTGTTTCCTTAACATATAACACACACACACACACACACACACACACACACACACACAATTACAGCAAATCTATATTGCTTTCTTACTTTAAAAATAATTCATGATTAGCTAGTGTGGAGGTATTTGCCTTTAATTCCAGTGACTCAGGAGGCTGAGGCAGGAAGTTTGCAGCTTCGAGGGTGGAAGCAGTATGTGGAACATAATGAGACCCTATCTTCAAATTAAAAAAGTAAAAATGAGCTGAGGGCACAGCACAGTGGTGTAGCACTTGCAAAGTATGTGGGAAGCCCTGGGTTTAACCCCTATGTACCTCAAAAGTAATTCATGGTTATTTTTTAGAAAATATAAAAATAAAGCCTTAAATACAAATAAGAAAAATTTATTATAAGCATGATTGGAGATAGTCATTATGTTATATGAATCCTTTTGTAAGTCTTTTGTGAAGATAAATTTCGTTATGAAGGTGGGGTTGTGCTCTACATTCAGTTTTATATACTTTAATAGCTGTATTTAATTCTTTAACAGCATCATTTTAATGGCTGTATATTCCATTGTGTTCGTGTATAATTACTGAAACACAGAGACTTTTGGCTTGTTGATAATAGTGAAAAATTAAGAACATACTTAACACTTGAGGAGTACAAGGTCATGTGCCAGGCATCACTCCAGGTCTCTGGAGATGAAAAGAGAGATGGTACAGAATCTGCTGGGGCATATAGTCTGATAGAAAAGCCTGCAGATAAGCAGGTGGGCAAAGAAAAGATGGGTTACAGTTTGAGATGAATAATGAGACAGACTTATGTATGGGGTGTATAAGAGCTTGTGTGCACACATCTACTTTAGGTAAGGAAGTCATAGAAATTTTTGGGGGGTTGAGATCCCATGAATGAGACTGGCCAGCCATTACAGAAGATGAGGTTTAGAGCATTTAGGCAGAGAGCACAGGAAGTACAAAGTCCCTGAGTCAGGAAAGGGCTCAGCTTGGTATAGAACGATAAAGACGTGTTAGTCATTGAGCATCTTTGGTTTTTCTTTTTCCTGTTTGAAACCAAATTCTAGATGTGTATCAGTTTTTAAAAGGTAAGCTTTTTTTTTTCTCCTCAATTTATAGGGTAATTAGAGGCATATTTCACATTTTCGCAGTATGTATTTCTCACATAGAAATACATAGGCTCTCAATCTACTTAGGTTCTTTTTTCTGAGAATTGTTTTCAAAAATACATTTTACACCTATGAAACTCTTTAGATACCTTAAAATCTCTCCAAAGAAAAACTTTAAGATATTTTAAAGCTATTTATATGTTGATTTTATATTTGAATATATATCAGTCTCATTAAATGATGGTTTTAGGAAAATTGATTCTATTGGCTTTTACATGGGAATAGTTATTTAATTTCCAATAAAGACAATTTTTAAATTCTTCCTTTTTCTATATACCTCTTGGTGTGTAGCATACTTTTTCCTCATTGAATTGATTGAAAACTCCAGTATGCAACTTAATAATGGCAATAATAGGCATACTTGCCTCTTTTTTCCTGATCTAATGAGTGCATATATAATTTTTCATGTCTCATCAATTATTATGTATAGGGATTTGTGCTGAATATACTTTGATACCCTTTATTAAATGAAGGATCCTGAATACTATTCCTCCCTCACTAATATATTTTGTTAGCAAACACTGATGAATTATCTAAATCAAATTCTTTCAGGGTATTTATTGATATACCCACATGACTTTTAGCTTTTAATCTGTTAACGTAACAGATTGATTTAGAATGTATTGGGCTACTTACACATTGCTGGTATATTCCTTTAATAGGTTTAGGATTTTTGTAGCATTCTTCATAAAGTACTGTGGCTTATTGTACTGTCCTTGTCTGATTTTGGTTACTGGCTATGGTAATCTCACAGGTGAATATTTGTTCTCTTTTTCAGTCTCTCTCTATGTGCGTCCATACATTTTCATTTGAGTACTGTTTTGGCTGGTGACATTGCTTATTTTAAATGCATATTTTGTCTATATTTTAATGGATAATTTGCATTTAAATTTTCTCCTTTTCTTAATTACTAAGCTGAGAAGTTGACTTGAATTATTTATTTTTTTCTTTGGTTCTAACTTATTTTACTATACTGGGTATATGATCAAAATATCTTAGAATTTTTTTAGTTTGTTTGTGGTCTATAATCCTGCTCTTCAAAATGTGGTCTCCAGAGAGTCAGCATTGTTATGGTCTTGGAATACAGTCTCTCAAGTTACATCCTCTATCTCCTGTATTACAATCTTTATTTAAAGAAGGCTCTCAGAAAATTCATATGAATTTAAAGTTTTAAAATATCTATTGTGAAATTTAATTTTTTAAAATAAACTTCCATGTTTTTAAAGCATATTATACCTAAGGTAAAAGTTTCTTTCCAATAACTTATTTTAACAAATTGTTTTGAACGCTTTCTGCCTTTTATTTTGAAATTTTAGAGGATATGATAAATTTTCAAACATGACTTGTCCTTGTTGTTGTTGTTGTTAGGTGCCATCGAGTCAGGTCTGATTGATAGTGACCCTATGTAAAACAGAGTGAAACGTTACCTGACACTATGCCATGCCCAGCATTATGTCAGTGCTTCTCTGTTATGCATAGGGTTTTCAATGGCTAATTGTTTTTGGAGTGGGCTGCCAGATCCTTCTTCCAAGCCTACAGCACCAGGTATTCCCAGGCAGTCTCTCATCAGAGTACTAACCAGGCCCAACTCAAGATCTGATGATATCGGACACCAGGGTGGCATGACTGTAGAAGTAATGCAAGTCTATATTTATTAAAATACTTCCTATAAAGAATACTGTCATTGTGAATACATGTGAAGCAAGAATACAACTAGTATTATGGCTCTGGATCTATTTGTTTATTAATTATATTGAAGGGATAATATGTTCCAGGCACCAAACTGGATACTAGATTAGTAAAATAATCTCATCCATGTGTTGAGGATGTGCTCAATGTCAATAAAAATGACACAGCAGAATTAAGGGTTTTAAGTTTCATCTTGGCAAGGCAAATTTCTTTTTGAAAAAAGGATGCAAGCTGTGAGTCTCATCAGCAAGCATAGGATGGGAGATCTGTTCTTGTTTTTTATCCCCTACCACAACTCATAAGACTGGATCTCACCCTATTGGTTAGGGTTTTGACCTCACAATCTTGGCTAAACCCAGTTGGCTAATAGTGAGAAGGGGAAAGAATGAGAGGGGCTTAAGGTTTTTGTTGGTATATGGGAAGGACTTGGGACTTAGAAGGCCAGGAAGTTGGAGATAACAAAGAAAATTTTGTAAGGCAGGGCATCTGTGGTCTTGTGGGGAGGTGATAAGGTGGCTTGAGGGAAAACAAAGGGGCCTTTAATATATGAAGTATAGAGGGAGTAGAGTAAAATAATAATTTGTATAAAAACAGTTTGTCAGAAAAGATTTGTATTCCCACACATGTAAATGCCATTTCATACATGGCATTTGTGGAGTACTGTTTGCATGTAGTAGTGTTTATATCCCAGGATAACTGAGTGATAGAGGTGGCAAATGCTTTTTATGAGGAGCAGCAGGGGGACATCCTTTATAAGCTTGTTTAATTGCAGAACCAGAATGTAAATTCACATCGCCTGACTTGAGGTTCAGTGACTTTTCCCTATAAAAATAAATGTTAACTGAAGTATGAATATGAACTATTGATCAAATCCCCTAAAAAGAAAGTCAACTATTGAATATTTTTAAAGTTTTAATTGTTAAATGTGTATTAACTAATTTGAGTACCAATGTTAACATTTTAATCTTCTATTCAGACTGCTTGTGACACTTATATAGATTATAGTCTTTCATTTGATTCCATTCAAATTATTCAGGTTAATTGTACATTATGTATTCTTTATAATTATACTTAAAAGTGTTCTTCCTTTTTTTCTTAATCTAGAAGGAATGCATCCTTATCTTTCTTGCATTAGTCACCACATTCTTATATCATCTTAAAGTAAGCGGGCAGTATTTCAGAGCTGGTATTTAAAGGAAATGATAACATTGTAGAATGGCAGAAAGATAACAAACTTGAATCTATTTAGGATTTTGTTTATAGAGCAATTTCTGATTTATGTATCCTGTATCTGTGTGAAAGTGTGACAGCATTTTCACAATAAGACCGTTTCTCTCAGTGCGAAGCACACCTGAACAGATGACTGCACTCGTTGATCTTCCTAGGTGAATAATCTGTCTTCATTGGGTGGCCACCCAGCTGTCCAGCATACCTGTTAATAGGTCCATTCTTCAAAGGGAGATTTCTTCCCATCTCCCCTTCCTGTTTTTGAAAAATTGAGCAGAAGCTGGATTGGTAGAGTCAACACTGGGAAAATGGTTATACTATTAGAAGTGATCTACAGATTCAGTACAATCTCCATCCAAATCCCAATGTCATTCTTCACAGAAGTAGGGAAAAAAATCCCCAAATTCAGATGGAAGCACAGAAGACCTTGAATAGCCAAAGTAATCCTGAGTAGAAAGAACAGTGCAGACAACATCACAATACCCGACATCAAATTATATTATAGGACCCTAGTAACAAAAACAGCTAGTTACTGTCAAAAAAAATAGACATGAAGACCAGTGGAATGGAATAGAAGATCCAGAAATAAACCCACACAGCTGTATCCAAACAATTTTCAAGAAAGGCATCAAAAACCTACATTGGAGAAAAGACAGCTTGTTTGACAAATGGTGCTAGGGAAACTGAATATCCATATGTAGAAGAATGAAAGTAGATCCTTGTCTCTCACCCTGTACAAAAATCAACTCAAAATGGATCAAAGATTTTAATGTTATGCCTGAAACATTGAAGCTATTATTGGAAAGCATAGGGTAAACATTTCCAAGAAATAAGCATAGAGAAGAACTTTCTTTAAAGGACTCCAAAACCACAGGGCAGAATATCAAGAATGGACAAATGGGATTGCATGAAATTAAAAATCTTCTGAACAGCAAAGGAAACAATCAGTAGAATAGAGAGAGAGCCCATAGAGTGGTAGAAGATACTTGCCAGCTATACATCTGACAAGGAATTAATATATAGAATATATAAAGAACTCAAAAAATTAAATACCACTCCCCAAATAATCCAGTCAGCAAGTGGAAAATTCAATTGAATAGATGGTCCTCAAAAGAAGAAACACAAGTGGCCAATAAATATATGAAAAATATTCAGTATCTTTAGTCATCAGGGAAATGCAAATCAAAACTACCTTGAGATTCCATCTCACCCAGTCAGAATGGCTAGCGTCAACAAAAACAAAAACAAATGCTGGTAAAAATATGCGGTTAAAGGAACCCTTGGACACTGTTGATGGGACTGCAAACTAGCACAGCCATTATGGAACTCTATGGTGGTTCCTCCGAAAACTAAAAATAGAACTACCATATTATTCAGCTGTACCATTCCTGGGCACATACCCAAAGTAGTCTAAATCATTATACTGTAAAGAACCCTGCACTTCCGTGTTCATTACACCACTGCTCACAATAGCCAAGAAATAGAATCACCCTAGATGTCCTTCAACTAGTGATTGGATTTAAAAAATGTGGTATGTATACAATGGAATATTATAAAAAGAATAAAATTATGTTATTTTCTGCAAAATGGATGGAATGGGTATCCTCATTTTAAGCAAAATAAGCCAGACTTGGACAAATACTGCATATTCTCTGTCATATGCAGAAGCTAGATTTATTTTTAAAGTATCTAGATATACATGTATGTAAGATTGGAAAGTATAATGGGATATATCTGGAATTGAGAGAGGAAGAGGATTGGGTAGCAGGAGCAACAAAGGAGGGTAATGAGGGAGTGAATGAGCAAAGTACAGGATATAATGTAAAAATGCCATAATGAAACATTATATTGTATGGTAATTTTTCAAAAAGTCTAGGGAAGATCAGGCAGGTTTTCACAAATGTCTTCTGTGAGTTCAAGAAACTTCTAACAAACATTCTTTCTGTAGAGTAGCTGTTGTATTTCCTTCATGGAAAAAGTAGTTGATAGTTTATAGAAAACAGGTCTCTGTAGTGTTCCAGTACAATTGAGTCTACCATTGGAGGCAAAGGTATAGTTTCCTCTAGTGATTTCATTATAACACTCTCATTAAGACATTTATGAAAAAGATTCTCCTGTGTTATTTATTTTGCAATAAGGGAAAAGTAAAAGTAAGCTTTGGGAAGACTAACTTTTGCTTGGTTTTGCAGTGTTGGAGATTGCTCAGGATATCAATCTATGGTGATGTACACAGAGGTGTTAAAAACAGATGTCCTCTGAGGAGTTGTAGTTCCAATTTCAATAGAGAATATAACATTGTTTCTAATAGTACTTCACACGTTAGATGATTTAGCTATTCTGTGAAGTTTAAATGCATTTTACCTTGATCCAGGTGCTAATTGAGTGACCATCTTCAGTGAACTTTGAAGGCAGGGCCAAGGTGGATGGTGTGCTGGGGGTTGGTCAGGACACCTTTTCTCTCCTGTTTTTGCTTTTCATAGTTTGATAATCCCTATTCTAAGGGGTTAGGGAAGAAAAGAGAAATCCCACTGGTTAGAGCTTTACCTTGGTAAGCATTAGAGTGTTTTAATAGACAATTTTAAAGATATTATAAAGCAGAAAATTCTGACTCAGAAAAAATACAACATTCAAAGATGAGGATTGGCAGCTATAACACTATTGGGAATATACCTGAAGGGAGATGAGGCATCATACCACAGAGACACCTGCATCTCCATGTTCAGTGAAGCACTTTTCACAATAGCAAGTCACCCAAATGCCCATCAACAGAAGAATCACCCAAAATGCCCATCAACAGAAGAATGGATAAAAAAACTATGGTACATTTACACAATGGAATACTACTCAGCAATCAAAAAAAAAAAATGAAATAACGTCATTCACAGCAAAATGGATGGAATTGGAGAAAATTATTTTAAGTGAATGAACACAAGCCCAAAAAGAGAAATACCACATGTTCTCACGGATATGTGGGAGCTGAATTAAAATTAAAAGAAGGAAAAAATTCTATACAGAGATCAGAACATAATAAAAAGCTAAAGTCAACTTAGCAGAGAAGAGACAATTTTGGGAGCAGAAAGGAGAAGGGAGGGATCTAGCAAAAGGAAGAAATGATGGGAGATGAAAGAAAGGAGAGGAGGAACAAGGAGGAGTGAGGAATGAGACTGAGGGCGAGCTTAAAGTAAACCGCCCAACTTTAATAGTTCATGAAATAATTATAATAATATCAATAATACCAAAGAATGGTAATAATACAAATGGGCTAGAAAATTCATGTAATATTACTGACAATGTAAAAAGATCACTACAGAAAAGGTTTTGACCTTAAACATAATTGCTATCCAAGGATATATAGAAAAATATTCCCACAAAAAGACATGCAAGTGGAAGAGAGGCCTTTGGTGGGGGGGGATGGAGGGAGGAAGTGCACAAGAGGGTAAGGGGGGGAACCTATCTGTGAAATGTACAATGAAACACATATGGAAGTGTCACAATGAAATGCATGTCAGAATGAATCATATTAAGTTGTACATTAAAAATTTTCCAATAAAAAAATGAAGGTTGGAGGCATGGACCAACGAGTTTTCATCAATGTAATGGAAACAAAAATGAGACAAAACTTTTGTAATCATAAAGTTAAAGGAAGGTCAAAATGTTCTTTTTATACATTTGACAAAAACAAATTAGTGTTTCTTTTAGAGAGGCTTTTGGTACTCCTCATGATATGGCTGAAAGGTATAACTTTTGTATTTCTTCATTTGCCCTTGGTACTCTTTGAACAGAGATCCAGTAGGAATGCACTTTTTTTTCCCCAAACAAATGCACAGTGTGTGGTGTATTCACTTAAAATTATTCCAGTCCTATCCACTGTGTCGAGAACTGTAAGCTGCCAGGAGCATGGGGTGTATTAGGTGAACATTTCATTTGGAGAGACCAGATGTTTTATTGCTAGTTGTTACCTGCCATGGGGTGAGCCATCTACTTTTGTTCAGTCTATGCGTGTTTCAAAATGAACATTTTGTAATTGGTTCAATAGCTTCATTCTGCTTTGTAAAGAAAATAGGCTGTTTGAAAGACCACCAAATCTAATTTACTTGAAATCCATAAAACCATACTTATAAATATTTTTGGGAATGTTATGGGTGTGTCTCTAAACTCAGTTGCATTTTTCAAGAATTAGTGACTTAGTTTATTGAGACTGAATCAACAAAATAACATAAATGAGTAAATTGTGGACAATAAAATTTATTTCTCACAGCTCTGGCAGCTTGGAAATCCAAGATGAAGCTTCTGGCTGACTTAGCATTGGCAAGGACCTTCTTCCTGGGTGATAAATAACTGTCTTTATACTAGAACCTCACATAGCTGAAGGGGCAAGGTGTCTCTGTATAGGACATTTTAAACTCCATGCCTTAATTAATCTAATTCCTGAGGGAAGATCCTCATTACCTCATCACCTCATCACCTCTCAAAGTCCCCATCTCCAAATATTATCACCTTGGGGGGTGGAATTTCAACATGTGAATTTTGAGGAAATGTAGACATTCAGATCATAGCAGGTAGTTTAAAGTGGAATGTTTTCTGGGCTGTAGTTTTTGCCAGACACAGCATGTTAACAGAATAATGGTGATTTCCTCTGTTCACCAAAGGGTGTGTTTCACAATATGTTTTGCTTAGTACTAGGTTACGGTTTGATTGGCAGACACTTTGCCTAATGTTTTGAGGTTCCTTCCATTTTAATATTCAGCACAGGAATAGAAAAGTGATATGTAGGAATTGCTCTATTATTTACAGACTGAATTAGACATTTGATTTACTTCTCTTAAGATTTCAGACATTAGTATAAATTACATTTTCTTTACCAATAGTGATTTTACAAAAAGTTAGATATACATATATAAACCAAATTATTTCTAATAGTTATCTAAAAAGATACAATTGAGGTAAAAATAATTTGTGTGATTCAAACAAACTTCTTGGTAATTTCTGATGCTTATGCCTTTAGTTCTTAACAAATATTGTTGTTGTTGTTGTTGTTGTTAGGTGTCGTTGAGTCGGTATCCGACTCATAGCGACCCTCTGTACAACAGGGGAAACAGTATTGTCAGTGCTTCTCTGCTGTTCATAGGGTTTTCAATAGCAGATTGATTTTTTGGAGGGAGTTGCCAGGTCCTTCTCCCAAGCCTACAGCTTCTGGTGTTCCCAGGTGGTCTCCCATCCAGGTACTAACCAGGCCCGACCCTGCTTAGCTTCCGAGATCTGATGGGATCAGATGCCACAGGGCTATGGCTGTAGGCCCCAACAAATATTGTAGGTTATAGTTTACAATTGAGTCCCTTTATTAATTTAAACATTTATATTGAAATTGAAAAATCGTAAGGTAGGCTGTTTTGTAAGAATTACTTCATCCTGTGTAGCTTTGCTTAGAATTATTAAGTATCAGTGAAAATGATATATTGATAGAATCTTTCAAGCCCAGTGTGGTTGTTAATTGCATCCTGTGTCGTCTTCCTCCAGACTGAATTTGAAAAGCTGTTGTTAATCTAGCAGCTGCTCTATTGCTATGCTGTTATATCTCGCAATATACTTGACTCTCTGATCCTTTGCTCACTTTGGGGAAACCTCAAGATTAAGTTCATATTGAGCATAAAAGAAAATGACCCAAGGAAGATTAGAATGTTTGAAAGAGGAACCAGGAAAAGGGAGGCTTAAGAATTTGTATATGTGTGTGTGGGCGTGTATGTGTGTGTACATGTGCATGTATATACTTCTGAAAACAGCCCCAGTTCATCTCTAGTTTCCCTGATGTTTGTTTCTATAGTATAAAATATGAAAGTTAGACAATATTATTCATGCCTACAAGGACGAATGATTCCCTATAATAAGACTGTGATGTCAAAGTAAGAACTTGAGCATTTGAACTTCATACATTGCATATAGATCTCCTGTACTCTTTGTTTCCACATTGGCACAGTCTCATCCAAGTTATTTTGTTCTGGTCAGTTTATTCTATAGTGTTTAAGAATAGGCATTCAGACAGCTGGGGTTAGGGGTTGATGTGTCTGTATATATGCTTGGAGAAAAACATATACTGAGTTCACAATTAAACATGAGTTGTATCTTTTCCCTTTGCTTTCTTGTTAGTTACTACCATTTCTGTAGTTACTACCATTTCTGTATTTATCTGTTAATATTCCCAAATCCTCTAATATTAAGAATTTATGACTAGGAAAATTGTAGAGATGAACTCTTGGGAGAGTTTGGCTCCACAGAATGCTTAGATTTGATGCCTGTGCATTGTCAAGTGGTAGATCAATTAAGCAGAACCAGCCATGCATCCCAGTATATTGAAGAGCTATCTTGAAACAAATTTCAGACCTGGATGGTGTTCATGAGCTATAATTTGGAGAATGACTGAGGGATATGAGTACTAAATTTAGGCACTTAATTGAAAAACAGTTTCATATGGATTAAGTTGTATGTTTTATTCATAAGTGCAGCTAGTTTGATCTTTATATGCCTTGATATTTTAAGTCCTGCATTTCCTGTGTCTTCCATTCATTACTGTATACATCCTTTATTTCCAGCAATTAAATTGTCAAGAGGGAGAGTGTATCTTCTTGGATTTTAAACTTGCTAATAAAGTGTTGTCTGCATCCATAGCACCCTGGCATCTGATCCTGCCTGATCTTGGAAGCTAAGCAAGGTCGACCTGGTTACTCCTAGGTGGGAAACTGCCTGGGAATACCAGGTGCTACAGGCTAGGGAGGGCTGGGATTTAGCTCAGTGGGTAGAGTGCTGCACTGCAGTCTCTGAGGCCTCGAGTTCAATTCCCAGCACCGCAAAAATGGGAGAAGGACCTGGCAATCCACTCCCAAGGCAATCCAGAAGCACTCAGCCATTGAAAACCCTATGAGGGTCGCTATGAGTGGGATACCGACTCAACAGCACCCAACAACAACAACAACAGGCTAGGGAGAAGAACCTGGCAATACACTCCTGAAACAATCTGCCATTGAGTACCCTATGAATAGCAGAGAAGCATTGACATATGCCAAGCATGGCACAATTTTGGGGTGTGTTTCATTCTGTTGTACATAGGGTCACTATGAGTTGGACTCAATAGCACCTAACAACAATAAAGCCTCATTTGAGGAAAAACTTATGTGCTTAAAAAAATTGTTGTCCCTCTTCCTTTGTATTTTAAATCCACAGCCTTATCTTTGCAAACTTTGATACAGATCGCTGTGTATCTCACGTAAAAACAAAACAATCAAAAAACTTGTCCAGTATTGGATTCCTTACTGTGTGAACATGTTGAATTTATCTTTCTTTCAGCACTCCCCCTTGTAGTTTGTTTTTCTAAGAAAATGGGTAAGTGCCATTTTAATTTAATTTTCTGTGCACTGTTTATTCATGTGCCATGATGAATAAGTGTTTCTATGCACAGGAAACTAGCTTTTGGTCTCTCTGTGTGGCAAATACTTCCCCACACATCATACTTGTTTTCTAGTTTGTGTTCTGTATTTTGGTTTTCCTAAACAAATTTTAAAGTCTCATGTAGTCAAATGAACAGTGTTTTCTTTTTGGCCTCTGGACCTTATTCAAATTGGCCAAATGTACATTTTTACATTGGACATCTATAAATTGCAGGGTGAATGCTGACATTTTTAGCTATACATTACTTTTGTGAAGTATAATATTGTGACTGTTTTGTTAAGTTTCTGTGGGTGGAGAAGGATTTGCATTGATGTCCTCCAGGTTTAGCGGCAAAAGATATTTTAGAGTGAGATTGAAATGTTTATAGTAGATAACTGAGCTTTATGTATTCCTTAGCTGATATCCCTGCAAGACCTTTTTCCTTTTGGGTGCTTTCCAGAGCAAGTTGAAGTAGTTGAGGCAATAATAGGAATTCTCACTACTAATTAGTGGGTGTTTGGAGGCATGAACCAATTAGAGGCTAACCCTTCTCTGAGATGTACTGGCCTTGGGGGAGACAGATTAGTGTAACAGTAGGCCTGCCCTTCTGACAGATCAGAAATGGGTTACAAAAAGACTCTGCCCTCTGGCCTGTTCTGCTAAACATCCTTCATGCAGTCTGAATGATTTCTTGACAACCCGAATCTCTTCCTCTGCTGACATTCCCTTCACCCCCTCCTCTTTGTACCTGCCATGGGTGGCCATTGCAGCGAAACTGAGGGCCAAGAACCATTACAATTGCCTCTGCAGTCTGGCACTTCCAACCACTGAGGAGGTATGGACTGTATCTTGGACCCTAAGAGTTTCTAAGAGTTAGAGATAAATAGATGAGTCTTGTTTCTTTATAGTTAGCATGCAGTAGAGCCGGAGTGTTTTGAGTGTTGAAAGCAAGGGTTGTTGATGGGGACATAAAGAACTGTTTTTATTGCTGAACCATGGTTTTCTTCAATCCTGGAGACTGGAAGAAAGAATTAAACTTTTAGAAGGACAAGTTACTTAAGCCCAACTGAGAACAAAGGACAGAGTGGAGTCCTGTGGCCTCCCACCAGACCAGTTTTGTTGCATAAAGCTTTACTTGAGTCTAAGCTTAAATCATGGTAAGGCGGTTCCTGAAAGACTTCTTCTTGTTGTTTGTCTGCTTTTTTTCCCCCACAAAAGGACTTTACTTAAAGTCTTGCCTGTAGCTCATTCAGCTGAAGACCCTCAGGGACAAAGCTGTAGTCCAAAAAATCCGGGTTTAATAATATTTCAATGAAGGAGACCACACTAGAGGACCTACTTGTGGGGCTTCTCATTGAACAAGGAAAGGGAATTATTATAGGACAACTTTTTTTTGTGGGGGGGGGGCAGGCAGGATCTCTTCCTGTGTAGCCCTGGAATGGCTTTTAACTCTCTATGTGGGGCAGGCTGGACTTAAACTTCTAGTCCTCCTGCAGCCTCTTGAGCATTGGGGTTACAGGTGTGCACCACCATACCTGGCTAGGGTTTTTGATAAGGGTAGAGCTTAGGTGAAATCCAAATGAGGCAACTTTTTGACAGGCTCACAGCAAAGCAGCTCTGGGTGTAAAGGGGTCCACACCATCACTGGAAAGTGGACCTGGATCCTGTTTCCTTGGAAACCACCAAATTGAGAACCATGTGAAATGTCATATCTAGAAACCCTTTATATGAAACTCCGCACTTGGGCTGTACATGGAGGCTACTTCTCTTTGTCAAAGTGACTTAGATCCTCTAGACAAGAATGAAATGCTTTATTCTGACAATTGTCCATTTCTAAAAGTAAAGATCTTGATATTGTGTGATTTTAGAGTATAGTTTCTCAGTAAAAGAATAGTAGACCCCCAAATTAGGGGGTTACTATGACACTTTATAGTAGCAAAATGTCCTTGAGACTGTGTTGTTTCCTAATAACTTCAAAGCTAGCTCTGTCAGCATCTCTAATTCCATCTTGATGAGTGGCCAGTGTTTTGCCTCTTTTTCTGAGTTAATTTCTATTTTCCCAGCATTCAGCACCCTGCTCTCAAGTCTCAAAGGAGAATGTGTATCCCACCTAGTCTTTGAGTACTATGTATTGGAGACTCTCTTCTCTCTAATTGGGTCATGTGAGTATTGTCTAAGTACCATTCCAGTTTTTTTAAAAAACCTAGTGGTTGTACCATGGCAAATGTCTGTTGAGGATGAGAGATCAAATGTTTGAGAACTGCTGTGCTTCACTCTGAGTGAGGTGTATTTTTGTGTGTGACTAGGAGTGTTCTGAAGGCAGTCCAACCTGCTAATCCATATATCCTGGAATGTAATTACTTTAAGGTGGAACTTATACCCTTGTTTTTGCCCCAGACACAGAATTGAGAGCCTTCAATGTGCCACATGCTACACTATGTGGTTAGATTAATTACTAAGGTGAATACAGTGTGGTTATAATCTTCAAGGAGCCCACTGTCTCTTGGCGGGGATGGAGATACAAGCAAATCACTGTAGTGTGCTGTAACATGAGAATTAAGGCAAATAATGTGTGTTGGAGATACAAAGCTAGTGATGATTAATTACCCATTCCTAACTTCCCTTAGAATTGTACTAAGTCTGCTTTTTGCAGACTTGTAGTAGTAAGTCTGTAGTAGTAAGTTTGTAGTAAGTCTGGATTTTGTGTCTTGTACTGGGACATGGCTGAGCTCAAAGGCAAGAGTCAAGCTGTAAATTTACAGGGAGAGAGACCAAAAATGAAAGCTTCATCCAGAAAAATGTTCAGTTGTTAACAGTTAATTAGTTGGTAGGCCTGTAGTTTCTGTGGCTCTTCTGCAGTGCCACTCAAAAGAATTGTATAAATTTGAGCCAGGCGCAGTGGTGCACGCCTGTAGTCCCAGTGGCTTGGGAGGTGGAGGCAGGAGGATTACAAGTTCAACACTAGAGGCAATCTGCGTAACTTAGCAAGACCCTGTCTCAAAAAGTAAAAAAAAAAAAAAAAAAAAAAAAAAAATGGGCTGAGGGTACAGCTCAGTGGTCCAGCACTTACAGAGCATGGAAGCGCAAGGCCCTGGGTTCAACCCCCAGTACCACACCAGAAAAAAAAAATTTACAAATTCACAACACACTCCCTTTAAATGGCATTAGACAGAAGCAATTATATTTTCAGCATTTATATTTTGGGTGTAGGGTGGCACCTTATAAAGCCCTTGTGAGATGTAGGAGGTTAAGATATCTATTCTCAAATCACTCAATTAGTAGAGGCATCAGCTGTTCTGATGTTTAAAGTTTTTATTCTTTCCAGGTTGTCTTCCTCAGAGAATATTGATACAAAGGGTCTTGTGTAGTTGTTTCCTAACAGCTCTGCATACTCTTGGGGATCCATTTCTTAAATATTTAGAACCACCAACTATGTATCTGATGTTTTCTAGCACTGGAGATGTAGCCATGAGAAACACAAAGGTCTTCTCAAAATGGAAACTGGTTTCTAGTGGGGAGAATGTTCAGGGCTGGGAGGATGTCATCACAGGCAAGCTCAGTTCCACATTCATCTGTTTTTCAATGTGAACTCGAATTCAGCTCTCTTTTGGACAAAGGTTGGACAAGGCAAGTTTGAAAATCACTCTTATAGAAAACATAATATGAATCTGGTGATGTTTCTTTGCCCTTTACTCAATTTTTATGTAATGGAAAATAATGCTTGCAGTCCTGTCTTAAACAGTAAACTCACAACATCAATAAAAACATTTGCGTCTTGAAATTGGAACATCAATAAAAATGTTTGCATCTTGAAATTGGAAGGTAAAATTACCCACAAAATTTATGTCATATAAAGAGAAGAAAATCAAGACAACAGTCCCACTTACAACAGCATAAGAAATTAAATATTTAGGAATCAACCTAATCAAAGACCCTAAAAACCTCTACAAGGACAACTTCAAAACATGCAAGAAAGAGATAGCAGAAGATACTGGAAGATGGAAGCACCTCACTTGCTCATGTATCAGGAGAATCAATATTGTGAAAATGGCTATCCTACCAAAAACAATTTACAGATTTAATGCAATATCCAATGCTAGACTTTACAGAAATAGAAAAAATAATACTAAAATTCATGTGGAAGCACCAAAGATTGCATGTAGCAAAAACAATCCTAAGCAGCGAAAACTCTGTAGGAAGTACCAGAATACCTGACTTCAAACTATATTACAGGCCCATTGTGGCAAAAACAGCTTGGTACTGTCACCAAAATAGGCTTGAAGATCAGTGGAACATAATTGAAGACCCAGAGATACACCCATGCAACTACAGTCCCCTGATGTTTGACAAAGGGGTAAGGATGTTCAATGGAGAAAAGATAGCCTCTTCAACAAATGGTGCTGGGAAAATTGGATACCCATTTACTAAATAGGTAAACTAAACTAGACTAAAAATAGACCTGTATATCTCGATCTGTATGAGTCAATTCAAAATGGATCTGAGACCTTAACATAAAACCAGAAACTTTAAAACTACTAGAATAAAAGATAGGGAATGTGCTCCAACACACAGGAATAAGCAAGTACTTCCTTAATAAGACTCCAACTGCCCGGGCAACTTCACCACAAATTGACAAATGGGATTACATGAAACTAAAAATCTTCTGTACATCAAAGGAAACAATCCACAGAGTAAGGGGAGAGCCCCCAGAATGGGAGAAAATCTTTGCAGCCTACACATCTTACAGAATACTAATTTCTAGAATATACAAAGAACTTAAGAAATCTAACACCACAAAAAGAAATAACCCCATGAATAAGTGGGCAATGGAACTGAACAGACAGTTCTCAAAAGAAGTATCAATGGCTAATAAGCACATGAAAAAAATGTTCAGTATCCCTGGCCATTACAGAAATGCAAATCAAAACAACACTGAGATTCCACCTCACTCCAGTACGAATGGCCAAGAATAATAAAATAATAAATGCTGATGAGGATACAGAGATATATGAACCCTTTTACACTGCTGATGGTACTATAAATTAGTTCAGCCACTTTGGAAATCAGTAAGGAGGTATCTTAGAAAACTCAGAAAAAAACTGTCATATGACCTAGCTATACCACTCCTGGGAATATATCCAAAGGTAGGTTAGTCATTGTAGCACAGGTACACCTGCACTTCCATATTTAATGAAGCACTCTTTACAATCACAAGGGTACGGAAACACCCAAGATGTCCATCAGCAGAAGGGTGGATTGAAAGTTTATGGTATACATACACAATGGAATATTACTTAGCAGTAAAGAAGAATGGAAATATGTCATTTGCAGCAAAATGGATGGGACTGAAGAACATCTTAAGCAAACTATCCTAGTCCTAAAAAGAGAAATACCATATGTTCTCACTCATATGTGGGAACTAAATCTAATTTAAAGGAAGGAAAAAAACTATACATATGTAGATATATGAAAACGAACAATCATATGTATCTAAGGGAAAATATAAGCACAGTAGGAAAAGGGGAAAGAGGATCAGTGTGTGGGAGCAGAGGTTGGGGAAAGGGAGGGGAAATAATCGGAAGGGATAAAGGGGGAGAGGAACTATATTAATACATGGGAAAAACAGGGGAAAGAGGAAAAACAATGAGAATATAACCAAGGATTGTATATAACTTTTGTTACATAGTAATTAAAATTCCTACCTTTTTCCTTCTTTAGAGTTCTGTAAAATCTGTAAGTTGATGAATGTGTAAGCAAAAGTGATTTAATAATTGAATATGGATATAGCAAAAGATTTATTACTCTATATCCCACCAACAATTATAAATAAATAAAAATTATGCCATAAATTTATCTCACTATTGAGTATTACATACTCATTGTTAAAATCCATATATATCAAAATTCTAGATGAGTTACTACAAGTAAAATGTTTAAAGGTTGACAAATACTCCTTAGAAAGGACAGACAAATGTTGCTCCCTACTATCCTCCTCTAGCTGGATAGCTTTGTTATATGAATCTACTAATCTGTAAATGTGCTGCTTATCTGTCTGTATCTGTAAATCATTTTGACTTTGCCTCAAATATTATCTGCTTTATCTTTTCTCCTCCTGTCTTGGCTGCTTAATCACACCCTTCTCCTTTGAAACTTGCTGTAAGTGTTAAAATGCTCATTAGCAGATATATCATTCTCCATGTCCTTTCTCCCATCTCCTCAATAATGATAATTTTCTACGCAAACAGAAAAAGAAACTGTATTAGATGTTGGCTATAAATGTTGCAAACTTAAATTCAACATCTATATGATCTCTTCTAAAAATCATAGTTTGAATATGTGGATGTGTTTTATTTCTTCACCCTACAACAATGTTACCAGAGTCTTTTAATCCAGAAGGACCTATCGGGCAACTGATTTATGGAGTTTCAGGGAAGGGAAATAATGAGGGACTTTCTCTAAATGGTCAGAGCCTTGCTACTGAGAGAATGGTTTTAAAGAAGCAGATTCTAAACACAGCCTGATCATCAAAGATCTGAAGATTCCTGTGATGAGGGCTCGGGGGTGTGCTGGGTTTTCTTGAACTCTTAGAAACCCGAGAGGTAGCTAAATGGATGGATTGTACTGGGTTCTCCATGCCCCTGAGACTTAGAGGGCAAGGAGGCCTGAGAGCAAAAAGAAGTTGCACATTTGAAAAAATAAATAAAATCACTAGGGAGATTTAATTGTAGTCCCTAAAAAGTTTTCCCGCATGTGTTTTATCAGCTTGTCATGTTGTGGGGACTTACTTGTTGCTGTGATGCTGAAAGCTATATCACCAGTATTTCAGATACCAGCAGGGCCACCCATAGTAGGCCGGTTTTGGCTGAGTTTCCAGACTAAGTCAGAGTAGGGAGAAGGCCTGGCAGCCCACTCCCCAAACAATTAACTATTAAAAACCCTATGAATAGCAGGGAAGTACTGTCAAAATTTTGTTGTCATTTTTAGGTGCCAATGAGTCATGTCTGATTATTAGTGACCCTCTGTCAAATATAGTGCCAGAAAATGAGTCTCCCAGGCTGGAAGGCATTCAAGAAACCTGGGGGAAGAGTTGCCTCCTCAGTGTAGGGTCGACTTAATGATTGGAATGGAGTAAAGCCTCTGGGACCTCCTTCTGCTGATGTAGCACAACTCCAAATTAGCAGAAATGTGACTCAAACATAAAAAGACTGTGTGCATGGCACAGTGTTGGGTAGTGCTTTCTGTTGTACATAGGGTCGCTATAAGTGAGTCCTGTCTTGATGGCACTTAACAACATAAATTCTTACATACGATTCCTAATTAAATAATACAGTTTATGAATAAAAGAAGAGTACGATTACCTTTGAGACCTGATTTATGGTTTTGGAAGATCAAGAGCAAAAAATAAATCACCAAGTAAAAATGTGAACAAATGATTAAGAGGTAGAAATCTTGAGGGGAAAATAGAGCCTTGGAGAGCAGATCTCAGAGAATGAAAAGGAAAAGAATTGGAGTGAAAAAAAAATAATATAAAAATAAAAGGTGATAATAATGGAAAACATTACAGACCTGAGCTAGAGAAAGACCTAGGACTACAAATTAGGAATGCTTAGTAAGGTGTGGGATTACTAGATGAGAAAAGACCCAAGTCTGGATATATTCTTATAAAATCCTCAAGTTGTCTGATGAGAAACATGATTCTAGGGAAAGAAAATCAACTTACTGTAAGAAAAAGGTGGAGATATGGAAAGTAGTTGAGATTTCTCATTTGGAAATCAGGAAGACAGATGGGAATATTTATACACTGCTGAGGGATGTGGGAGGGCAGGAGAGAACAAAGTACAAGCCAAAACTACTTCCAATTTATGTCATTTACCTTCCTAGATGGGAAAAAAAAAAAGATGTTTGGAGATACATAATAATTCAGAGTATCACACACATCCCAGTAAGGGCAGATGCTAATGAAACTGTGAACCAGGAAGGCACTTCAAGGTGGGAAAAGATGAAGAGGAAACAGTTACAGTAAATCTTAACACCGAGGTGCATAAATATTTAATAATTAAGTGGATGGAGATAATCTTTTGGAATTTGAAAGTTACGTGTAAAATAAGAACATATTAAACTTCCCTGGGCAATCTAAAAACATTAGAAATAAACATGTAACAGACTCAGCTTAAGAGAGGAGATAATAGGGAGAATAGAGGATCATGGAGAGGAAAAATTATTTTAGTGGAAGTTGCAACTTGTTTTTAAGGAATTGGTGGTGTTGTTAGGTGCAGTCGAGTCGGTATCCGACTCATAGAGACCCTCTGTACAACAGGAGAAACAGTATTGTCAGTGCTTCTCTGCCGTTCATAGGGTTTTCAATGGCAGATTGACTTTTGGAAGGGGGTTGCCAGGTCCTTCTCCCAAGCCTACAGCTTTTGGTGTTCCCAGGCGGTCTCCCATCCAGGTACTAACCAGGCCCGACCCTGCTTAGCTTCCGAGATCTAATGGGATTGGATGCCACAAGGCTACAGCTGCAGGCTTTAAGGAATAGAGTCACATTATCTATGAGAACTGGGAAAGGGATGTGACTAACAGAAGAGAGTAGTAAAGCAGAATTTCCAAGTTAATGAGAGAAAAATAACTTGATGAGACTATCAAAAATAAGGAAAAAGAAGAGCAATATGAAATGACTAATAAAAACAAAGTGAGGTGGAAGGTATAAAACCACCCTCAATAGTCATTATTTTAAATATGAATAGATGGAATTACAAAATTAGAAGCCAGATATCCGACTACGTTAGAAAAGTAAACCTAGCTGGTAGTATGGCCGAGTGGTCTAAAGTACTGGATTAAGAAAAGTAACCTAACTATGCACTCTTTATTGCTTGTTAGTATGTTTGTAAGAATGTTTGAAATACAAAGATGCAAAAATTACTAGGAAATGCAAAATAAGTCAATAGAGCCATGTTAATGTTGTTTGTCCTTACATGCTGTTGAGTCCAGTCTACTTCATAGCAACCCTAAGTACAACAGAAAGAAACACTCCAGGACACTGTGCCATGCTGGGCACTATTGTCAGTGCTTCTCTGCCCTTCATAGTGTTTTCAACGAGGGGTGGTTTTGAGAGAGTGTTGCCAGGTCCTTTGAAGACTAATATTAAGTAAAGAAAATGCAAATTTATTTTGAAGATGAGTTAAAAATATGGATGTGCAAAGCAACATCTCAGATAAATATGAAGAACAACAGTTTAAATATGATTAGAACAGAAAATCCTATGCACATATATAAATACATTAGTACGTTTAGTGCAGATAACCAAATACATCTTTAGCATCTGTTGATATGCTACCACTTAGTCATTTCCAGCGAAACTAAGTAAAAAAAAAATAATGGAAAGAAACTTAAAGCCAACCTTTAAAATTTAGAATAATTATTTGCGGCTGGTATTGTTTCAGTAATAACCAAGATATACAAGTGCATTTTGAGTTAACATTTCTCTGAATATTTTACAAAAAGAATAGTAAAATAGATGAGGGTATTATAAAAGATTATTCTTTTACTAATAGACATTTTTTGACTAGAAAACACAAGGGAATCTAGTTTTAAAAAGTAGAATTATGAGAATTTGATAAGATTACTACATAGAAGGTAGATACACAGAGTAAATAGTTTTTGGTTATTGTGACATTAAATATCTAGAAAGAAAAGTATAAATAATTCAATTTAGAATAGTAATACAATGAAAAGATACTTAGTCATAAGTTCAACATGATAAATATAAGATCTGTGTGGAGAAAACAAACTTTCCTGACCTAAGATCAAGTTTGAACAAGAAGGTTGATATTTCTTGTCCTTATATCAAAGATTCAGTAGCATGTAAGCATCAAATCACTCCAAATAAATTTATGGCTTTTCATTTCAGATTCTAGGGTGTTTATATTTTAAATTGGGTGAAATAATCATGCTTTTGTAGAAGAATAAATGCTTGAGAATAGAAACTTTGTTGAGAGGGAAAAGTTGCCTACTGAAATCAGACCATTCTAATAACGTACTATAAATAAATACTGATAAAATACTATAAATTCTGATAAAGTACTATAAATAAATACTATAATATAGTATTAAGAGTTAAAGCTGAGTGTGGTGGTAGTGCACCCCTGTAAATTCAGTACTCAAGGGGCTGAAGCAGAAGGATCATCAGTTCAAGGACAGCTTAGGTCTACATAGTGAGACCCTGTCTTGAAAAAACCGAATGAACAAATGAGCAATTAAGGTCAGTGAAACAAAAGAAAATAATCTAGAAATATGTTTTGTATAGAAGAGAATTTGGCATGATGAATGTGATACTGCTTAGGAAAAGGATAGTTTAGAAAAGGAAAGATTTTTGACACAGTTGAAGGAAATATGTGTGAGTTTTGTTATGTAGTAGAATAAAGTACAAAAGGGTTGAGACAAAAATGTAAAAATAATAAAAATCCTAGACATAGGGGCTAAAACACAAAATACAAAGGAACATGTTTGATTTTGTGAAATAAAAATTTTTCTTTCATGGAGGGATTGAACTGAGGGCCTCCAGCATACTTTCCAAATACTTTGTCACTAGGTTGCACCACAGTCCCTTTATTTTTTTAATCTTGAGTCAGGGTCTTACAAAATCGTGCAGGCTGCTTGTGGCCTTGAACTCACAATCCTTCTGCCTCTACCTCCTGTGTCACTGGGATTACAGGCATGCACCACCTTGTCAGGCTATAAGATTAGTTTTTAATGCCAGAAGAGACCATAAATTTATGGAGACAAAAAGATAATATCTCCCTTGCAAATGTGGGGTAGATGAGGTCTTTTTGAAGCAGTTATGTGGGAAAAATATCACTTATTTATAGACAAGAAAAAGACAATAAAGAGGTAAAGAAACGAATGGACAATTTAGAGGAGAGCAAATTGAAATGATCAAACTAATTTAGGAGAAGATACAGTTAAAATAATAAAAGTAGTTGGTTTCTATCCATCAGATTATTATTTAGCAGATACTCTTCTCCTTGCCTATTCTGGGCAGATTGTCCTGTTCTCTGATTTCTAGCTTGGTCTTTTAAATTGTGTTAGCCAATAGAATGTTCATGGGTGGGATGTGGGCACAGGCTTGAAAAGTGCTATTCAGTTGGGCTTGGTTCCCCCAGAGCTGCTAACCCATACCATGGAAACAGCATGTCTTGGTAGCTTTTCCTTCTTGTGCCTGACCCAAAATGAGACCATCAGAACAGTTGAACTAGCTGACCTGCAGCAGAGCTATGCCACCAGAAGACTAGAGTGTAGGGGAACAAAGGCTCACAGTTGTCTATATTGAGATCTTGTGGTTTGTTGTTCTGTAATTACTAAATAATATGACTAAAATGGATGGGGGACTCTTTTTGTTGTTATAGGCCCGAGAAAGTATATATTCCCCCAACTTCACTAGAATAGAAATTTTGAATTTAGAAAAAGTACTATACCAAATGAAAAAGAATTGCAATAAAGAAAATAAGGGGAAAAAAGTAAAATGGAAGAAATAGAAAAAAACACTGAAATTAGTTGTTGTTGTTGTTAGGTGCCATTGAATCAGTATCTGACTCATAGCGACCCTATGTACAATAGGTAAAACAGTATTGTTACTGCTTCTCTGTTATTCATAGGGTTTTCAATGGCAAGTTGTTTTTTGGTAGTGAGTTGCCGGGTCCTTCTCCCAAACTGAAATTTGTAAGACGTGATTGAATTTAGATAATATTCATAACAACATTTTGAAGCTTGGTACAATTGTTAGGAAAAGATTTTCAAAATTCAAGGGCTATACCGCTAAAAAAAAGTGGAACTCCAATTCCAGTAAAGTTCCAGAGGGAGAGAGGGCAGAGAATTTAAAACCATGTTTACAGTCATTTTATTAGAAATGATCATATATGGTGTTACTTCTGGATGGTGTTAATCAGAGGTTAAAATGTACTTAATTAAAGATGATTAAAGTAAAAAATGCAATATTTGAAAAAATAGGTAAACTATCTCCCTCTGGCACAGAGGGTACATTTGTTTTCTAACCAGGGGGATAAAAATATTTTCTCCCTCTGGGACAAAGTCTAAGTAGATTTGCTAATAACTCTTTTTAAAAAATTGGCATTTCCTGAACTTTAGTGTTCTTCAGTTCTTTATAACTCTGTATACTTTAAGGAACTAAATTATCACAAGATGACTTTTTTTTGTTGTTGTTAGTATGTTTCCAAAGTATATATTTTTTGTCTTGGTAGGAAAGCCTTGAATAAACTGTGACACAAACTCACTATGTGTGTATCATACTGTTGGGCAACCTCAAATTCCTCCTGTGGGACTTGGGGGCAAAGAGAGCCTGTATTGTGAATAATAGCATAACAGTCCTTTCTCTTTGACCCAAGAGTCTTGTGTCTTGTACCTTCCTCTACAAAATCATAGCAGGCTAATTTGTTAGCTGGTGAATAGAGTGAAGTTCCAGACTCTTCACAGATAATTGTGCTGTAATGCTTGCTAAACGTCTTTAGTATCACTCCTGGATAAAATGTACATTATACCTAAGATGAGGACAGTTGACATAAAACTTTTATAATGCAAAACATCATAGCAACTGAATATATAAAACAAACTTCTAGAAGTAGGTTATTTTGTATCTTTTAAAAAGTCATAGTTGAGAGACTTTAAACACAGTTCTTTTAGAATTTAATAGATCAAGTAGGTAAACATAAGTAATTTAGATTTGACTATCACCCTTAGGCCTGCAACTGTAGCCCTGTGGCATCCGATCCCGTCAGATCTCGGAAGCTAAGCAGGGTCGGGCCTGGTTAGTACCTGGATGGGAGACTGCCAGGGAACACCAGAAGCTGTAGGCTTGGGAGAAGGACCTGGCAACCCCCTCCCAAAAATCAATCTGCCATTGAAAACCCTATGAACAGCAGAGAAGCACTGACAATAGTGTTTCGCCTGTTGTACAGAGGGTCGCTATGAGTCGGATACCGACTCGACGGCACCTAACAACAACAACAACAACATCACCCTTAGAAACCTTGAGTGAATACATATTAAATAGTTGTGGATATACACATATACACTGATATAATACCATCTTATTTAAAAAGGTAATATAAATTATTAAGTGCCCATGAAATTTAAAAACATTGAATATATATTGTAGGCCTCAAAGGAAAGCTCAATAACTATTCTAGAGTAGAAATGATGATTTTTACTTGCTTGCTAAAATCCCTTTGAAGCAAAAATTTGGAACAACTAAAAATTCTACAAGAAATTAAATGTTTTTCTAAGTAGTTTTGGGACCAGACATGGATATCAAATGTGTAGGATTGATTTTTTTTAAGTACTCTAAAGTATTCTATATAAAAATATTATGGGAAATAGACCAATTATAGCTGATAGAAAATTTATAACTTTATACTTTTATTAAAATCATCTCACAAGAAATGAACAAAGACTTCAGGGCTAGAACCTAGAGGCTTAACTAACTTTTCCTCAGAATGGTTCTAGTTCTTATTGCTAAGTAAAAACTGTGTTAACACAGTGATTTCATTTTTGTTATTGTTGTTAGGTGCCTTTGAGATGGGTCCAACTCATAGCGACCCTCATAGTTGTCAATGGTTGATTGTTTTTGGAATTGCTTTGGGAGTGGTTTGCCACATCCTTTGTTTTTGCCATGCTGGGG
This sequence comes from Pedetes capensis, assembly GCA_007922755.1. NCBI lineage: Eukaryota > Metazoa > Chordata > Mammalia > Rodentia > Pedetidae > Pedetes > Pedetes capensis. Next base: position 17,576 of record VMDO01013696.1, on the reverse strand, counting down.
ATCTAAGCCAGGGCCTCAGCACAGATCAGCACTCCCCTAACTGAGCTAAACCCCAGCTTCTGTTTCATTTTCAGAAGATAAAAAAATTTATAACTCTGTATACTTTAAAGAACTAAATTATCACAAGATGACTTTTTGTTGTTAGAATGTTTCCAAAGTATATATTTTTCGTCTTGGTAGGAAAGCCTTGAATAAATTTTAGAAAATTAATTTCTTATACTTTTTTAGAGATTAATAGTCACTGGTTGAAATTGAAAAGGAAGTTGAAAAGTCATTTTCTTCCTCTTTTTAAAATCTAAAATGCCTATAAAACTTTAATTTAGTATCTGTGAACTACATTGAGTTTTGTGTTCTACTTCTCGTATTTTTGCAGTCTATTAGAACTTTGGATTATACAAAGTTTGCACAAAATAGAAAACTAAGCGGACATAAATGTATAATCTGTCTAGCATCAAAATAAACAGAATGAAGGAAGATGTGGCTGCCAAACATGAGCAAGCAAAACTAGTAGGATGGAGCTGGTTTTGTTCCTTAAAAATGTAAAAAGTGAGCTGGTATTTATGAGGCCCACACGTTATCCCAGCATTCTGGAGGCTGAGGCAGGAGAATCACTCTGAGTTTGAGGCCAGCCTCAGCTACAGAGTGAGACTTTGTCTCAAAATTAAAAAACCAAGCCAGGCTCAGTGGTGCATGCCTGTAATCCCAGCGATTTGAGAGGCAGAAGCAGGAGGATCACAAGTTCGAGACCAGAGGCAGTTTGCATAATTTAGCAAGACCCTGTCTCAAAAAGAAAAAAAAAAGGGTTGAGGGTGCAGCACTTGCAAAGCATGCAAGTGCGAGGCTCTGGGTTCAATCCCCAGTACCACAAACAAACAAACAAACAAAGCAAAAATCCCAAACGAATTAAGGAAAGCTTTGCAAGAAGAGTGGGATGAGAATTTGAAGTACAGTTATGGAAAAGTAGTTTGGTATGAAAGAATTTTTGTATACCAATCCTCTTTTGATGTTAAAGCAATGTGTGAAAAACTAATACTTGCTCATTATACAACATACAGGATATATGTAAACATTAAAATAAGCTGTATGAATCTACATGTCTTTCTAGAAACCTTTTCTAAACTTGTGCTCTGGTTGCTGATCCTCTCCTTTTGTGTTAAAAGCATTGTCTATGTTCTTTTATAGCATTTAATGCACAGCATTAAAGTTATCCATATTTATCCTTCTGTCTAACTTACATATGGCTTATTTATTTTATTGTACTGTAGTGTATTTTTTGTGGTACTTGGAGGTTGACCCAGGGCCTCACACGTACTTTGTAAGTGCTCTACTACTGGGCTGCACCCCCAGCACAATTTTTGTTTTTTACTTTGAGTCAGGTCTTGCTAAGTTACACAAGGCTGCCTCTCACCTTGAACTTGTGATCCTCCTGCCTCTGCCTCCCAAGTCATTGGAAATATAGGCCTGTACCATCACACCTAGCCTTCTATATGGTTTAAACGTGTTCATTTTTATATTATTAGCAACTGAATTCTTATCATTTAGTGCTGTAATTAATTACAGTAAGTGAATGAATATTGCTTTTAAAATCAGTTATTCTATTAGGATTGGTGCATTATGGAAATGGAAACGCTTGCTTAAGTAAACAATGTTTACACTTTAGGCCAACAAGCCTTCAGAAATGCTCTATCAATTTCCATTCTTACTACTAATGTATGACATTTCCATAGTACTATGTCCTTTCTAACATTAAACATGATAATTTTAAAGTCTTTGTTAATTTTAAACAGTGAAAACAATCTTACTACTTTAGGGTGCTTTCTTCTCATTCCTAGAACAGTTGAATATTTGGGAGTTGATAATATAAATGAGCCTGCAGCATTACCACTTGGCATCTGATCCCATCAGATCTCTTAAGCTAAGCAGGGTTGGGCCTGGTTAGTACTTGGATGGGAAAATGCCTGGGAATACCGGGTGCTACAGGGTTGGTAGAAGAACCTGGCAGCCCACTCCAGAAAACAATCAGCCATTGAAAACCCTATGAATAGCAGAGAAGCCCTGAGAATAGTGCAGGGCATGGCACAGTGTTGGGTAGTGCTTTGTCTGTTGTACATGGGGTCTCTGTGAGTCCCACCTAACTCGATGGCACCTGGCAACAACAGTACATATGAATTGTTTCTTCTGTCCTTTGCCTTATTATGATTTAACTCTAATGATGCATTTACTTTTTGCCCATTTTGGTGAAGCTTTCTTCTAGTTTGTTTGCTTTTCCCTTTTCCTTGGTATCTATTTTGATATGCAAACATTCTGTGTATTTAAAACAATTGATTGTTATTTCATTTGCCTGGAAAGCCCTTTGCACTCAAGGGCCTAATTTTTATCTTTATTTTCATGTAGCTTTATAAAGTTTGAGTATGTTGTTGAGGTGTGAAAGAGTCCATTGTAGTTAATGGATTTGCAATAACTACATGTTGATTAGAGAAAAATTGTCATCTAGTTTCTCTTCTAGGAATATATCTTTTCTCTAGTTTTCAAGCTTTCCTTTAAATCTCTCAATAAATATTTGTTTTCTTTATACAGAATCTTTGAGCTTTAAAATTTTTTGTTTTATTTACAATTGGTTTTGCCAGTGGATTTTTCTGTTATATTAAACAATTGTTTTTACTATAGAGAGAGCTTTTGATTGGGGGGGGCAAATATAGCTTGTATTCATTTAAATTTACCAGACCACTGTATTTACCATAGCTTCTCAGTTAATTCCCTGACAAATCTGTCAGCTGATGTGCTGTGTGGACTTGTGTGTTGCTTTGATGCTGAAAGCTATGCCACTGATATTTCTGATTTAGCAGGGCCACCCATGATGGACAGGTTTCAGCTGGACTTCCAGATTAAGCCAGACTAGGAAAAGGACCTGGTATCCCACTCCAAAATAATTGTTAGGTGCTGTGGAGCTGGGTCCAACTCATAGTGACCCTATGTAAAACAGAATGAAACACTACCCTACATTGTGGCATCCCTAGCACTATTGACAGTGCTTCTCTGCTGTTCATAGGATTTATGATGGCTGGCTATTCTGGGAGTGGACTGCCAAGTCCCTCTCCCAAGTCTACAGCACCCAGTATTCCCAGGCAATCTCCCATCCAAGTACTAACTAGGTGAGGCCCTGCTTAACTTCTAAGATGTGAGGAGATCGAACACCAGGATGGTACGGCTGTAGGCCCCAAAACAATTACCCATTGAAAACCCTATGAATAGCAGAGAAGCACTGTGGAAATTTAGTACCAGAAAATGAGCCTCTGAGGCTGGAAGGCATTCAAAAAATGACTGGGGAAGAGTTGCCTCTTTAGAGTAGAGTCAACCTTAATGATGGTAATGGAGTAAAGTCCTTAGACTGCCACTTGCTGATGTGGCATGACTCAAAATGTAAAGAAACATAGTGCATGCAATGGTGGGATCAAACATAAAAAGATCATGTGCATGGCATAGTGTTGGTAGTGTTTTGTTTTATTGTACATAGGGTCACTACGCGTCAGACCCAAGTTGATAGGACTTAACAAAAACTAACACTCTGTTAATTAATTCTGGTTTTCTAGATAGGAAGTAGTATACAGAAGTAAAATGGTCTCTTAATTTTGTTCTGCTTTTTAACGGGATTCATTAATTTTTTGCCTATTAGGAAGGCTATTTGTTGTTTTGAAATTTATCTTGTAGTGGTATTCTCAAGATTTGTTTATTAAATTCAGAATATCTAGAGAGGATACTAAATTTGACAAAATACCTTTTTGGCTTATGTTATAATCATGTTAGGGTTTTTAAAAACTTGATGTATTGAAGTGACATATTAATCAAATTTGTATTATAAGGCATTCTTGAAGAAATATGAGCTAGTCTTAAAGGATAATTCTTTTAAGATACCATTGAAATTGATTGTTTTCCTCTCAAATATTTAACATAATCACATTTTTTTTCAGATTTCACGGACTATTTACAGCACGCATTCTGCCTTTCTTCTCCATTTCTCATCTTAGTCGTTTCACCTTGTTGCTCTAAATTCTCTTTTCTTTTTATCACTTCTCTAAATGTCATGTGCATCAGCCCAAAACCAGTCCTATAGCTAAATACATGGCATCTCTCCCTTTTCCCATCATCCCACTGCTTCTCATTATTCTTCACCTGATCTCTTGGAAAGGCCTCCTCAGAAGTCTCCTCCCTGCTTCTCTTCCATCCTCCTTCTTTTGCAGACTGATTTTTCTCACTAACACATGAACTGACCATGTCAATTCCATTTTTAAAGTTAATTGTTGGTGTTCTGTCACCTTCACTGAGAAATCGAAACCTGAAAGTCATTCCTGGCTTTGTCTGCCTTCAGGTCTCCCTATTCCCTTGATCCAGTCTTATTGTGACAATTTTATAGAAACGTGTTATGAGCCTCTCACAACCTAGAATGATATACTGCTTGCTGGCTTGATGACTCCTGTAATTTCCCTTTGGGTTAGAATCCACTTCGTCTTGGAAGTGGTTTACCATTGGACTATTATTACTGACTTTAGGTTCTTTTTCCTCTCTACTTCTACTATATCCTTCACATTTATATTCCACTTACTGTGCAGTATTTTAATTAGTTTTCTTCTTTATCCACAGAGGAACTTCGCAAGAGCAAAAGTTGTATCCCTTAATTTTATCTTGTTCACTGTGCCTCCTGAAATAATAGAAACTCAGACATTTATTGGGTGAGTCGGTGGATGCATGGATGAACAGACCCAGGTCTTTTCTTCTTTCTTCTCACTGCTACCAGAGTATTCTTTATAAAAGATAAATCTAATCCTTTTATAATAGCATTGTAAATCCTTTAATGACTTTCAACATCCACCTGATAAATACTTTTGGCACTGTTTCTCCAGACTTTAACTGGCCCTAGATCTCAACTCCTGTGGCAGGATAAGATCCCCTAGGAAGCTTTGAAAATTCCAGGACAGCTAGCCCCTCTTCTAGACCAATTAACTCAACCCCTGCGGTTGGGCCTCTGCATGGATATTTTCAAAAACCTCATTGATTCTAATGTTCAACAAGGTAAAACTTGCCCTGTCTATAGCCTCACAATTTTTGGTAGCCTCCTGTCACTCAGCTTATCTGGAAGTACCTGAGTAAAGGCTTATGGAGCATTGGTGATTATTTTGGATTCCCAGCTTTCTACTGATACCTGCTCTGTCACCCTGAGGATGGCCTCTGAAGCCCCTGCTGCCCTAATTGTTTGTGACCTGCTCAAGCATCCTGTAGCAGTTTACACTGCAACTGTTGTTACTTCTGCCACCTGGAGTGGCATGGGTCTAGGACTGCCCAGTGGGGCCAGGAGCCCCAGTGCACATTACACAGAAGCTGGCCATGGTCTTTAGAGTCCTCCATATAATTGATTCCTGCATCTGTTTTGCCCAAGCTGTAATAGGTGAATGAAAGAGGGAAGGATGTCTTTCTCATCTCTGTGTTATACCCTGTTAAATGCACATCAAATGAAGCAAAAGTACCTTATAATTTATGTTCCCATATGTACTGAATTTGGGAGAGTGGGCCAGTGATTGTTGTGAGCTGAAGATAATGTGTTCTGTGCAGAGTTCCTCTGGGGAGGTTACTTGGTAGCTGGCTAAGGTGGAGTGAGGTGGTTTCTTTTTTAATCTAGGGGATCCTCTTAGTTCCTCATTTTTATAAACCTTTCTCTATGGCAACAATATTATATTTCTTTCTCACCTAAGATATTAAATTGATTTCATGATATGCACACCTGGTGTAGGATTGGGTAGAAATGTGGATAAAGAAGAAGGGAAAGAAACGAGCATTTCTGTGGCTGGCTGTGCATGAACAGACTAACACACAGCATTCCCATTTCAGTGAAGCATGATGCAGAGAGTTTTAAGAGTTCTTCAGGCAGACCTGGCTCTGATTCTGGTTTCCTCAGTTATAACTGATATCCTTGAACAATTATGTAACCATTCTAGCCTTCAGTACCTCTATTTGTAAAGCAGAGATACTAGTTCCTATCTCATGGGTAGATGGGTGGTTTCTGTGTCAGTCAGCTTTTCATTGCTGTGACAAAAACCCTGAACAAACAACTTAAGGAATGATTTGTTTTGGCTCATGGTTTCAGTCCATGGTCACTTGACTCCATTGTTCTGAGCCACGATAAAGCAGAACATCATGGTGGGGAGCATGTAGTGGAGCAAAACTGCTCTCCTCATGGTGGCCAGGAAGAGGGGAGGGAGGGAGGGAGGGAGGGAGAGAGAGAGAGAGAGAGAGAGAGAGAGAGAGAGAGAGGAATGGAGGGGGGTAAGAGGACTGGGGGAGAGAGAGAGTAGGGAAGGGTCTTGGAACAACATAACCCTTCAAAGTCATGCTCCCAGTGACCTACCTCCTCTAACTAGACTCCACCCCCAAATAGCCCATTCAGCTATGAACTCATCAAAGTGTTAATCCATTGATGAAGTTAGCACCCTCATGATCCCATTACCTCTCAGTGCTGCCAGCTGGGGATCAATCCTTCAACACAGGAGTATTTGGTGGGGGGGGCATTTTATATCCAAACCATTATAGGTAGATTGAGTTAATATATATAATATACACAGAATAATACTTTTGAATTAGGAAGTGTCCAATAAATGTTTAGCTGTGATTATAATCATGACAATTAAAATAATTTAATCCTCATAGTAGCCATTTGAGATTTCTGTTATCTCCATTTTAAAGGGGGAAAAAAGGAGACTCAGAAAAGTTAAATCATTTGTTCAAAGTGATAGTTAAATAGCAGATTCAAATCCATGTCTATCTTATAAGAAGACCATGCCTTTTGTGCTATCCCATACTGCCTCTGAAAAAGAAATTTAAACCACTAATAAATATTTTGAAATCTATAATTTAGAGAATTTTTAGTTTTTATTTGCTCTGAGAGATCATGGAGTATACTGACTTTTGGCAGATGAGTGAATGGCATTTCCATAACATGATGTTCTGTATATAGGAATGCTTTTTTGAAGAGATACCATTATAGGATAAAGAATTAGGAGATGTGAAGTTCTTATCAGTAGTATTGGCTGAGAAAGTCTCAAAGATAGACCAGATTAAGACCTCTACCCAGTGTTTCCAGGTTCACATCAAAGAAAGAATTCAGAGATAAACAAAATAAGGAATTGGGACGTTTTATTACAGGGCATAAGTATACACTTAGGGGGTGAGTGCAGGCTTCTCAAGAGAGAGCCCTGTGGTGGGATTTTGGACAGCTCATTGTATGGGCAAACTTTCATGGAAGGGAGGATTATTCTTATCTCTTACGGTGTTCTCTTTGAGTCAGATCCAACTTGAGGGCACCTAACAACAACAAAGTGGGCAAAAGGTTGAGAATACCAGGAATGGATCGGGATTTTCCTGCAGTAGGTGTGACTCCTCTCTTCTGTCCTTTTATGGAATCTTCAGATGTGGCATTGCTTCAGATGTATTATGGGAGTAAGCAATTTTGCAAGGCTAATGATACAGAGATGTCATTTATAGTGACGCAAAGGACAGTTGTTGGTAATATCCATTAGCCACTTTGGCCCCGACCCATTTTGGGTGGTCTTGCTGCAATATGGCCTTGTACTTGCATCAGCTTATAGTCACCTCGCAGTTTCCCTCTTGTTTTTCCTATACCTATATAGCTCACCTCAAAGTGATGTGTTTTGAATGAAGTAAAAGAGATGGAGGGGCTAGGATTCAGCTTAGTTGGTAGAGTGATGCTCTGTAGTCTCTGAAGTCCTGGGTTTGATTCCCAGCACCACAAAAATGGGAGAAGAACATGGCAATCCACTCCCGAGGCAATCCTGAAATAATTAGCCATTGAAAACCCTACAAGAGTCACTATGAATCGGGCACAAATTGATGGCACCTACCAACAACAGAAAGAGATGGAATCAAGAAATGCTATTGATCCTGTGCTATGGAGGTCTCAGAATTGTGCCATAATGAGATGTGATCTAAATGCTGCTTTCCCAAGTTATAGATAGTTCTGCCCTGTTATGAATTTATGGTGAACAAAGTATTGTTAAAACCTTATCCAAGAGGATGAGATTTGGACCCCAATTTTTAGCTGTGGATTTTAAAACATGTTCTACATTAGCACAAGAATAAGAACTAAGTGGTTCCTTATCTGATAATCATAAACTAAGCTGACTTGTCCTGAGGGCAGTGCTAATGAAAAAGCAAAAAGATTATTTATAGTGTCTCACTCAGTTTGTTACTTGATTCTCTGAAACTCTTAATGTGTCCATGTCACATTTAATTTAGGCTCAATTTGACAGTGTGATTTGATTGGCAGCTTTTGCTGTGATCTACATACTTACAGCAGCTGTGATGTCTGATACTGACACTTAGTAGCATATGCTGGCTTTCAGGTTATCTACATTGTCTATCATAAGCTTTGTGCTTTGCAGTGTGGTTTGTCCTTCATTTGCGTTTTCTTTTTAGAACAAGATATATTTTCTGTGCTCTCTTGTGATTTTATGTGCATGAGATCTTTGGGCTTTTTGGTTCTGAAATGCAAGACATAAAAGGAAAAAATATGTGCTTATAAGCCTAAACATATGGCTTCCAGAGAAACTGTTATTACTTATATAATTATCTACAATATGATTTTCATCATACATAAGTAGAAAATTTAAAAATAGCATATATTTTATTTTTCTCTGCAAAATTGAAAACATTACTTTGAATCCACTTTGGGCATCTTGTTTTCAATTTTTTTGAAATTCAGAATTCATTATGTCTGATACCATCTTAAGGGTTAGTACTGAATGATAAGTGAGTAAGGTACTGCAGTATTTCTAGAAAGCCTCTCAGGTTCTTCTTTTACTTGACCTTAAGAGCAAGCTTTCATCTAATTGCCTCTTATATGTGATTTTAAAAATCAGTTTCAGAACAAAGTAGGATTTTTAAAAATTCTGTTTTCCTAGCAGGATAATCTTATCTAGGTTTATATATGATTTTATTGTGTATTTCTGATGTGGGTAACTAACTCTTCATTATCTTCACCCTTGCTGCCCTACCTAGCACATTCCAGAACAGTAACAAGGAAGTGAAGGCTATAACTTGGCATTTGGACTTGCCAACATCACCTGTTTTCCTGTGACCAATATGTGTCAGGTGCTTGTCTTACTGAGCTAAATGAATGACTATAGAAACTTAAAGTTGTCCACTCTAAACCCAGTTTTACCAGGAAAGAGGTTTGACTTTAATGACCACATTAACTTTGTTAATTGATTAGTGACACCTGGCTGTAGACTACCATAAAAGCTATATGTAAGACCATAAACTTATTCTAGCCATCTGATACCTGAACTTTACTTCTTTTTCTAGAATTGTGAACAAAAAGGAATGAAAGCTTACTGTATCCTCAGTAAAATAAGAAATGAGGCAGCAGATCAGTCACAGTAAGAATCCCAGGATTATAGAAGCTCAGCTTTTCAACATCGATTACCTGAATTCTTCTATAGAATGTTTTCTTCAGCCTTTTAAACTCCAACCTAATGAACAGATTGAAAGTCTATCACTGATTTGTAGAGCTCATAGCTTCCACTATCATATTTTGCAAAAGAGACTTGTAGTTAGACTATTTGGAATATCAGTAAATGATTAATTTATGGATACTGAAATTATTTACACACCAGGTAGGGGTAGGTCTGGGGGAATAAGAGAAAGGCACAATGTGTGTGCCAGTTGTGCAGAATTAAAGCCTTTGTTGGTCTAACTGCATGCTTTCCAAGGTTTCTCTCGACTATTGACTTTCCTTTTAGAAATAATCATACAGTAATCCCCCTCCAACTGGGCAGCTTAACTCTACTGAAAAGCTCTGTGGTTGGCACAACCGTGGTCTCCAAGGAAATAAGGGGTTAGAGTAGCATAATATTCAAAGCATAAACTTTGGAATAAAAAAGATCTGGATTTTGAATCCCAGCTCTATCATTTATCTGTATGGGAAATTTCCTTAACTTCTGAGTTCACATTTTTTTCTGCTAATACAATACAATAGGGAGAATAACACTGACTTCATAGAATTGTGAGGCTTAGAAAAGAAAAATGCTTCTCAGTTTAGTGTCTAAAACCTAGGAAGCATTTAGTGAATGAAGATCTCTTAACTATTTAGGGGAAATTTTTTAAATGGCATTAAATATGTATTTAAAAGCTCATTAGGTAAAATTTCTAAAAGTATCTATTTCAAAACAGTCTACATTTGAGTGCACTAAAACCTACTTTGGAAGGCAGCTTCTTCCTGAATCTTTTCTTAAATTATTTATGGAATGATGATTTTTTTTTTAATACTGAAAGATTGAGCCCAGGGCCTCACACATGCTAGGCATGTGCTCTCACCTCTAGTCCCCCATTTTATATTTTTATCTTTGAGATAAGGTCTCCCTGAGTTGTGCAGGCTGCCTCTGGCCTCAAACCTCCAATCCTCCTGCTTTATCCTCTCTGGTAGCTGGGATTACAGATGTGTGTCAGGGTACCTAGCTGGGAATAATGTTTTTTTAATTAAGTGGTTAAGTGCTAGATAAATTTTTATATTTGTCTTTTGTTCTTTATGTATATTAGTTCATTCTTATATCAGTCCTATGAAATCCATACTCTTGTAATCCCCACGTTACAGAGAAGAAATGGAGCTTTACAGAATATGAGTTATTTTCCCAGAAACTAGTAAAGGGTGGAGGTAGGAATTATCAGTTCTGCCAGTAGGGCATGAATTGTTGCCTGTCACTTTTTATTCTAACAGCTTTGATGTCATGATGTGCTGATGTGAATTCTCCCACATTTCTTTGTCCTGTAAAGCTTTATTAAAAGCTTTTGAAATAGCACTTGTCTAAGATTTATTGTTTTATGCACTGGTATGCTCCCTTACTATCTTTGCTTTGGTGTTAACGAGATGGCTTTTCAAAATTACTTTAGTGTGAAATGGCATGTTTCCTGGGTTGAACTTGTCCATATCTTGGGAAGGAGTCAACAGTTGTCCATTTCCGACTTTGTCCAATAAACATGATCCTTATGATTGGGTAATAGGTTATTAGGTTTGTTTGAGGGGAGTGAACTAATTGACATATGGGCAAAATGATCAGAGGTATAGAAATATTTTTAAATCAGTGTAAAATATTTCTAAATTATAGGTGGCTAACAATCACTCTATATGACCATGGTTCAAATAATTTAAAAACTTCCTATATGGTATTTGGGCTGGGATTTGGCTCAGTGGGTAGAGTGCTGTGCTGTAGTCTCTGAGGTCCCGAGTTCAATTCCCAGCACCACAAAAATGGGAGAAGGACCTGGCAATCCACTCCCAAGGCAATCCTGAAACGGTCAGCCATTGAAAACCCTATGAGGGTCGCTATGAGTTGGATACCGACTCGACGGCACCTAACAACAACAACAACAACATATGTTATTTACTTACCTTCTCAAAAGACAGAGGAACTGAGCCTAGAAATAAAACAGACTGGGGATTGGCCTATCAGCTCCACAACCAGCCATATCTGTGTGACCTTGGGAATGTCATCTATGTGTAGTAAGTCTCCCAAGCCATAAAAGAGATAATAAAAATTACCATAAAGATTTGTTTAGATGATTAAATGGTGATTAAATATAAACACATTTCAGCTAGCACAGTATGTATGAGGCTCTCAGTTATTGATAGCTGCTACTTCAATTATGATGTTTTTATTATTCAGTATGTTCCTATATGTAGATGATATTTTGTGTCCTTAACAGATGGGGTATACTTTAAAGAAATACTATAGATGGCTTTAATTGGAGATCATAATGCTATTAATGATGTGGATGCTGTGGGAAGACCTAAAGAAGAGAAACGGTTGATTCCATGGTCCTACAGATGTAGAGTCTGGCCATCTGTGACTCATGAGTTTTTTAACTGCTTCTGCCATCTCCCAATGGCTATTTATTCATGCACTGACCAAGTACTTATTTAGATTCTGGCCATGTTCTAGATAGTACCAGAGATGGAGTCTTAGGCATGGAGAGATGATAGAAATAAGATTCAACCGAGTGTGCAAGAATATATGCTGAGTTCTAATTGGGGCCTTGGCTTGTGAGCCGAAGAATCAGCAGTGACCAAAGAGGAGATGAGTCTGCTACCCAAATAAAGGGAAAGGCAAGCTTCTATTGACTTGCTGGGGTGGCTAATGGGTGGTCATAATCTTGTCTGAAGGACACTCAAGCTCGTGCAGTTGCTGAAAAGCACAAGGATGAGATAGCACACGCCACGCTTTTTAACAGGTAACAGGTGAGGGGTCCAGTTTATTTGCCTTCTGTACTCTTGTTGTCCCTAATTGTCTGACAGGCACTGTTCTGGTTATTACTATCCACCCTTAGCTTCCAGAATATGTATGTTAATTTATTATTTTTACTGATTTGTCTTCAACCAGGAGGGGCCATATAGAACTGTGTTCACTTTAAAACTTGAGCTTAAGTTCTTGAATTGGAGACATTGTGGCTCTCCCTGATGTAATTACACCTTGAGCCCTAACATTTAGTTGAAATATAATACAACTGTGAGGCTTCTAAAGACAGAGCTGGGCAACACTTTGTTTGGAGGACCTGAAGTGCTTCTATGCCAGAACATGTACAACCCAGTTGGTATAATCCATCACAGTGTCAGATGAGCCCTTCTGTTTGGATTAAATTCATCAGAGGACAAGTTAGGAGAGATTCCATGTCTCAGGAAGTGCACTGTGCTTGGTAAGCCAGCTCATGGTACCAAGCTGAGTTGTAGGAGGTACAGAAGCTGTCAGTTCGAATAAGATGACTAGGCCATGAGTATTGGTTTTACTGTAATAGACTTTAGATTTTATAGATGGAGAAAATAAAGCCTTACAGAGAAGAAATGGTTTAGTGGAAAATATTTAACTAGTTAATGGCATGCCTACTATGAATGTACCCAGCACATTGTTCCCTACTCTGGGCCTTTTTCCTCTACCTAGATATTCTTCCCACCAATATTATTTCCACGAGTTATTCTCTCTCTTAGTCCTGTCTCTGTGTCCTTAAAGATTTCTTCCTTTCCCCATCACCCTCTTTAAAAGAGCATTCTGTTCTTTCCCTCACCATTTTTTTTGCCCTGATTTATGTTGCTTCATAACACTCAGCACTATTTTGTGTTGTATTATAAATTGCTTTGTTTGTGTCTTTCTGTCTGTCCCTCCAGGATGTAAGTGCCATAAGGGCAGATGATTTGTTCTCTTTATGGTTGTATTCTCAATACTGAGAAAAATGCCTGGTTGTCTACAGGTGCTAAATAAATGTTGCTTGCATTAGTTATTCCATTATTAGTGAGACATTTATGTGCTGATAATTGCTGTGTATAATGCTGGTTGCCGAGGATACAATTATAAATAGGATACATTCACTCTCATCAAGATCTTATTTCCAAGTGGAAGAGTCAAGAGTAAAACAAGGAATTTAGTGTGTTATCTTCTGTGACTAGGATATGAATAGGATGATGTTGGAACACATAGGACGATCTTCATCCTCAGACCACAGAAGACATCCTGGAGAATGTAATGTGTAATCTGAGTGGTAGAAGCAGCTTGAGTGAAGCAGACATGAAGTGGAAGGTTGGGCAAGGGAGGCATACCAGGCAGAGGGCCCTCAAACAGATGCCTGGAGTAGTCAGAGAGTTGAAAGCATTTTAAGAGTTAGAACTATGTGCCTGACTGAGGAGATCTTAAAGTTTCTTGCCCGAGGAGAATACATATACTTTTAAACATATTGATGGAATGAACATGTTGTTGTTGTTGTTGTTGTTGTTGTTGTTGTTGTTGTTGTTGTTAGGTGCCATTGAGCCAGGTCCAACTCATTAGTGACCCTCACAGAATTTTCAATGGCTGATTATTTCAGGATTGCCTCGGGTGTGGGCTGCCATGTCTTTCTCCCAGTTTTTGTGGTGCTGGGGGTCAAACTGAAAGCCTCAGTGCAGAGCAGTGCTCTGACTGAGCTAAACCCCAGCCCAAATGAATATGTGTACAGTACTTATTTGACTGCACTTAGATTTCACATAAAATTGGTTTTAGGTGCCATGGAGTCAGTATCTGATTCATAGTGACCCTATGTACAGTAGATGAAACACTATTGTTGTGCTTCTCTGCTATTCACAGCGTTTTCAGTGCTGGTTGTTTTTAGGGAGTGGGTTGCCACGTACGTCTCCCAAGCATACTGCACCTAGTGTTCCCAAGTGGTCTCCCAAACAAGTACTGACCAGGTCCAACCCTGCTTAGCTTCCAAGGTGTGATGGAATCAGACAGCACAGTGGTGTGACTGCAGGTTCATATAAAATAGTATGTAGAAAATACTGCTTTTCCTGCTTTCATAATTTTAAACTATCTTAAAAACATTTCCTGTCTATCTCCCATGTCAGTCTTACCATAAATACCCTTTTTGAGGATCTAACAACATTCTCTACAGCTTATCATGGGGTCATTCATTCACTCAGTCATTCAATAATAAGCATTATCCAGCAAGTCCTTTATGCAACAAGCTGTGAATTAAAATGGAGAAAATCATTTATACTCTAGGGTGAAATTGATATTTTGAAACTTTATTATTATTTAGTACTTTTGAATATGAATATGATAGTGTCAGTGACGATGTTATCCTCACATAGATCAATTTTCCTAACATTAGGAATTTCATTTTTGCTGTTTTCTGTTTCTTCTAATAATCGTACGTGACCCATATTTCTAAATAATATTCATCTACTGCTGTAACTCTATTTGTGACTTTTAGCCATTGTCTACTAATTTCCCATCATGGATTAGGATTGAGTACTCTCATCTCAGGATCTTCTCTTCCCTCAGTACTCTGATACAGGTCTATTAATTTTCTTGCTCAGGTCACTATTCATTCCTTACATTATTATCCATATGCAAATATTTGCAACTAGGAGTCATTGTGCAATATAATTATATAGCTATTTCCTTCCTTTTGTTCTTACTGAAGCTGATGACTTGTTTGTTTGCTTAGTTTTCTCTGTGCCAATTGTCTGTGCCAATTGCAACTTTTCCCATGCTGTCCCAGAATGTCTCAACACAGCCTTGGTCATGTTCAGAGACACCTTTTCTCTTCTCATTTTTCTTTTTTTCTTTTTTATGGTTCCATCTCTCTTTTTTTATGGCTCCATCTCTCCAGAGATCTCCATATATCACCTGGACTGGTTGTTCTGAAGCTCATCTTCTGTATCTTCCTGAAACTTCCCTTTGTTCTTATCCTGAGTATTCTCTTTGACTTTAATGAGTTATTTTCTCTGTTACAGTGATCCGTCTTACCTTTTCCTCCTTTGATGTTTCTCTTGTTTGAGTGGAAAATGTTCTCTAATAACTTCACTAGGTTAAAAGGAAAGTCAAGGGGCCAAGTGCCCTGGGATGATGCTCTTCACATATCTGTCCTTTGAGTCATGTTGCTCATTTCTGGCCTAGTTGTAACCAGAGGCTGGATCTTATCCTCAGATTTCTACCACTGTCTTGAGAATTCTCTTTTCCGCTCTCTTGGGTTGATGTGTCTGTTTTCTATATCCTTGTCTTTCTGTTTCTTAGGAGGGTATCTCATTTGATAAGCACATCCTTCAAGAGCTTTTTAGAGAGCATGCATGGGAGAAACATGTTTTAAATTCTTGATTTAGATGCATCTTTGTTCCTCACATACTCAATGGATAGTTTGACTGGGTATTAGTTTCCTTCAAATTTTTGAAGTCATTGCTCTATTGTCTTAGTTTCTGGTGAAACTCTGAAGCCACTCCAATTCTTCATCTTTTTATTGTAGTTGTGTGCCTCAGTTTATGTTAACTTTCATCCTTTGTGCTGGAACTCAGCCTTCTTAATCTGGAATTTAGGTGTTTCTCTTTTAGGGGATTATCTTGAATTATTTGTTGATGGCTTTCTTTGCAGTTTTCTCTGCTCATTCTGTAATACGTCTCAACTTGGTATCGGGTTTTCCTAGATAGTCTTTTACTTATGTTTTCACTTTTATTTTCCATATCTCTTGTCTTTCTTTTTTCTCTGTTTTGGAGGATTTCTTGTACTGTGTCATCCATCCTCTTTATTGAGTACTTCATTTCTGTTTTCATATTTTTATTTTCAGTAGCCTTTTATTTTTATTCTCTGAATACCAGTTAATAGCTAAATATTCTTGTCTCATGTTGTTACCTTTTTGTTTTCCATATAACATTAAGGACAGTTTGGTAGTGGTCATCATTGCTTTTGTGTTCATACTAACTTGTTTCTTCTAAATTGCCTTTTTTAAGTTCTTTTGGATTTTAGTTTTTGTATTAGACACTTTTCTTACCTCTCAAGCTATCCTTGGTTGCCTGCACTTTTTTTTTTATTAGGGACTTGTACCCAGGGCCTTGCACATTCTAGGCAAGTGTTCTACCACTGAGCCACACCCTCCAGCCACTTTTATATTTTTTATTTTGTGACTGGGTCTCTCTAAATGTGTAAGCTATCTATGGCTTGAACTCATGATCCTCTGGCCTTAGCCTCCAAAATTGCTCAGATTATAAATTTTTGCACATCATTTAAGAGTAAGGAAATTCAAAAACTATTTGGAAACTCTCAACATATAGGTGAGTTTCACTGGTTTGGAATCTGGCTGAATTATTTTGGGGAATCCCTTGTCATCAGATATATTTAAATTTTTTTTAACTTTGGTTGACCTAATTCCTGACAGGTAAGCATTGGCCTAGCTACCATGTTCTAGGAGTGAATGAAGAAGCTTGATGCTTATAATTATGTAAATTTCCAGTGGATTCCTTCATTTTCTGTATAGCACTCCACCTTCCATTCTGTCTTGGACTTCCAGGTGAGACATCTTTTCTTTCCCAGGGAAGAAATCTTTAGGCTTTTTCCAGAAAGGTGAGTGGCAGGTACCCAGCACTGTAGAGTTGGGCAGGAGAAATAAGTATACATTACATAAACAACATTAGACAATATTTCCTTATTTATGTCCCATTCCACACAATACCAGAGGTACTTGAAACTCATATTTTCTGAGGTTTCAAAGATACTTTAGTGTTGACCAGAGTTGGTACTTAATTCTTCCTATTATTAGGTTAGGATTTGGCTTTTTGGAGTCTGATAGTTCAGCTAATAGTTGTCCATTTGTTTTCCAGTTTCCAAAATCTTGTTGGTATTAATTTTTTTTCAGATAAGTTTTCACTGTGTAGCTCAGGCTGGCTTCATAAGGGTGATGCTCTTGCTTCAGCCTCTAATTGCTAGGATTACAAGTCCTAGGATCCTATGCTAGGATTACCATATCCAGCTTTAAAATTTTTTTAATTTTATTTTTTGCAATGCTGGGGTTGTAACCCAGGGACTTGTATATGCTAGGCAGTACTGCTGAATATTACTCCTATTATTTTCACAGTTTGTCTTAAAAATACCTGTTTTCTTCTAATCAGATGGGTTAAAATAAATACAGTTTAATGTGTATATCTACTAAAAATGAACACTACATTTTTAGTTGAATATATCCATAAATAATTGCATAATTATGTGTGTGCATATACAAAT